>APFE030838048.1:11770-68063 GCA_000404065.3 Pinus taeda | reverse complement strand
AGCTTCCACAAATTGATAGTAGAAGTAGGTTATAGTATTCTGCTTTGATTTATATTGCATTATCGGGTTAACCTACAACATATTTTCTACATGGTATCAGAGCCAAGTTTATCGAAGCAGTGAACAATATACTGAGAAGAGAATTCAAAGTTTGAAGTTCAGGGTTGTAGGTGCAAATCGAATTCAGATCATACTTCAAGATTAGCCAATGGCGTTCTATGGCTTGAGAATCGAGTATGCCTTGGAAGGTAGCTTGAATTACATAGCATGGAAAGATAGAATGGAGGTTGTATTAGAAGACAATGGCTTGAAGGAATTCATTGATCAAGGAATCCCAAAGCTAGCTTCAACTAATGCACAACAGTTGGCTGAGTGGAAGAAGAGTGTGGGGAAGGTGAGATGGATCATCCTTGAGGGAGTTCGAGACCATATTGTCTCGAGTCTCCATGGGAAGGATACTCCATTTTCAATGTGGAAGAAATTGAAGGAACTCTACCAGAACAATAGCGATCAGAGGAGATTAGCGCTCAAGGATAAGCTTTGAAGAATCAAGATGGAGAAGGGCGATACTATTTCCACATATCTAAAGAAGCTCATCACCTGCAGAGATGAGCTTAGTAGTGTGGGAATAACTACTGTTGATGATGATATGGTGAGCCCCGCTCTCCTTGGCCTTCCAAAGAGTTGGAATAGCTACTAGGACTCTATGAATGGAAGGAAGAAACTACCGGATTGGGAACGACTGTGGTCGGATCTCATGCAGGAGGAGATCAGGAGGAGCACATGAGATGATTCTTCATCAAAGGATGATGATGAAGAAAATATGGCCTTAGCGAGTAAGGAAAGGAAAGGGAAGGGGAAGGCTTCCCAATCCAAATCGAATTCTTCTCATGGAGGGAAGAAGGGTGACAAGTCTAAAGTGAGATGCTTTAATTGTCATGAGATGGGACATTATGCGACTAATTTCCCATCGAAGAAGTCCAAGAAGGGATCCTCAGAAGGATCAGAAGGTGAGGCATTAGCCTCTCAATTTGAAATGGAATTTATCCTCATCGCATGCATGGTGTCATAGATGATGGGTTGTGTCTGGTATATTGAAAGTGGAGCCTCATTCCACATGACCGGTGATAAAAGTTTATTCAGTGCCTTGGAGGAGAAATACCTCAATATGCGCATAGAGATGGGTGACGACAGAAGGTATAGTGTTTTAGGAGTGGGCACAGTTTCTTTTCAGAGGGAGCATGGAGCTCCTCTCACCTTAACAGATGTGAAATATGTTCTTGGAATGAAGAAGAACTTGGTATCAGTCACGATGTTGGAGGACAAATGCTATGATGTTGTCTCTAGTAAAGGAAAGGCGTTCCTAAGACACATAGCCACGGGTCAGACCAAGAGGATAGGGATTCGGGTGAATAATCTCTATAAACTAGAGGTAGATGATTGTGCAACATTGTGTACGAAAGCAAAATTGGTGCAAAGCCAAGACATTAGCGAGTTGTGGCACAGGTGGTTGGGCCATTTGCATCATGGGGCTTTGAAGATAATGTAAAAGATATCTACAAGAATTCCCAAAGGTAAACTTGAGCAAGTTGACACATGCAAAGGTTGTACCTTGGGAAAGTACACCAAGTCTTCCTTTCATGATCAATACGGTCGAGAAAAGGCTATCTTAGATCGAGTTCATACTGATGTGTGTGGACCATTCTTGACGGCATCCACAATGAAGCAAAGGTAATATTTGATTTTTATTGATGACTATTCTCGTAAATGTTGGATTTATTTCATGTAAAAGAAGGACCAAACCTTCACAAAGTTTTGTGAGTTCAAATCTTTGGTCAAGAAATAGTTAGGGAAGAAGATCAAGGCCTTGAGAAGCGACAACAATGGAGAATATGTCTCTCAAGAGTTTAAGGACTTCTGTGCAGTGGAAGGAATTAAATGAGAGTTGATGGCACCTCATAACCCATAGCAAAATGGGGTGGCCGAGAGGAAGAACATAACTATTGTAGGAGAAGCATGGGCGATGTTGCATGACCAAGGCCTACCACTTCACTTGTGGGCTGAGGCATGCAACAAAACAATCTATTTGTAGAATAGAAGCCCGCATCGCATACTTGGGATGAAGACACCAGAGGAAGCTTTCTTCGGTAAGAGACCAGATGTGGGTCACTTCAGGATCTTTGGTTCATCGGTATATTTCCATGGGACAAAGGATGCATGGAAGAAGCTTGAGCTGATAGTAGAGTTGAGGATACTTGTGGGGTACACTGGTACACCTCAAAACTATCGGGTGTACTTGCCTACCAGTCAGAGGACAGTCATTCGTAGAGATCTCAAGTTTGATGAGTAGAAGGCCATGTGAGTTTCCCTTGGTAGGGAGCTCCAACTATAGGCTATGGAGGAACTGTTGGTTCCTAAGAAGGAGGAGCCTTAGACTGATGAGGTGTAGCCACATATAGAGGTTCCAGGAGTGGAGACATCCACTCAAACAGAGTCTTCCAGAGATGGACGGAAGCGCACAAGAGAAGTTGACAGATTGTTGGAGAATGCGAGAGAGAATGTGGGAGCATCATTTTCTCATCGCAAACAGAGGAGGTCACCTAAGAGGTACACTGGATACATGGCCCTTGCTGGGGAATGTGTTTAGACCGAGCCATCTTCCTTTAAGGAAGTAATGCAGCAGCCGATTTGGGTTGATGTTAAGGTGGAGGAGTATGACTCCATAGTTCATAACAATGTTTGGGACGTGGTTCCGAGACCAGAGAACAAGTCATTTGTGAGTTCCTGTTGGCTTTACAAGTTAAAGCAAGCTACGAGGAGGATCATGTTGCTGCAGTATATTTCAACAGAGGAGCAAGATGCTGACATTTTGACAAAGGCATTGTCAAAGTGTAAATTCGAGTTCCATAGAGGCAGGATCGGGGTGGTAGATAATCCCTTTCTTCTTGAGAGGAAGTGTTGAAATGTGGCAACAAGAATATTCCAATTTTAATTTGTCCTTGAATTAAAATTTTGAGTTAAAATCAAATTTAGTCTTACCAGCTACATGGAAATAATTAATTAAGTTAATTTGACTTAATTAGTTGGAGAAATTCAAGTTAGAAGTCTTTCTGAAGTCATGCAAGAGTTATCCATTAAATTAAGAAGATAATCCTTAAATTAAGGAGATAAGATTGAGTTATATTTGAGTTGTAATTAGTTAACTCAGTTTACTGAGTTAATTCCAGTTAAATTAGTTCCAAACTATTTGAGGAACTAATAGAGAGTTAACAATCAGTTGATGCATGCATGCACTGAGTTAATTCCAGTTAAATTAGTTCCAAACTATTTGAGGAACTAATAGAGAGTTAACAATCAGTTGATGCATGCATGCACTCAACTAGTGTACTCTAGTTAACTGAAGATTCCCTCATTAGAAATTCATGCATGTCTATTCTTAGAAAGACACAGTTAATTTAAATGTTAAGGACAATGTACTATCAGTTGCATGTGTTTTCTTATCAAGAAAAATCATGCATGCAGAAGGAATAATTCCTTGAGGATTTCACAGTTCTGACAGTGTGTGAGATCAGAGTGTTCCACTAGGTTGAAGGTGAATCATCCCAAAGGAACAACACAAGGAAATAGGAGCTTGGAGGGTAGAGAGGAAGGCTGGAGAGAAGCTAGGATTACCTGTGAGCATCTGTGAGGATTGTACTGAGAGCTGGCTAGTTGTGAGAGCTAAGGCTTTGTATAATTCCTATGTATTTCCACCTTGTATGACAATATAGATAGTGGGGTTTTTAGCTGAGGCTTTCCCCAAAGTATTTTCATGTGTATTGTGCATTGATTCTTCTTTTTCTAGTTATATTGTCCAGCTCGATCTTTAAGCTTCCATAAATTGATAGTAGAAGTAGGTTATAGTATTCTGCTTTGATTTATATTGCATTATTGGGTTAACCTACAACAGATTTTCTACAGCCTTACTAGCACCAACACCATCACCATGTGCTTCAACTATAATACTGTGTCTTTCATATTCAGGTACATATCGGTTTAGAACTTCATCTGATCCCATCTTATAGAGTTGTCCTGCAATCACAAAAAAATCAACAGCCCTGACCACTAGTTCCTTCTTTTCTTGCGTCGTATAACCTTTAGGAGCTATGCTAGTAGATAAAAACTGAATGATGTCTGCAAAGTATTCGTCTGCAACCCTGACAGTAAAGAGTTTCACATCAGGTAATCCTTCCTCAATATTTATAGGCTCTTCACCATTTTTGTTCCGAGACAAGTGGTCTAGTCCAACATTTAATCTATCGGGCTTTACTATGACTTCAAAATCATATTCTTGAAAAAGGAGCAACCATCTATAGATTCGCCCGCCCCCCCCCCAACACAAGCTTACTGATGAGGTACTTCAAAGAAGAATGGTCCATGTACATCTTAAAGTGCTTACCTAGTAGATAATGCATGAACTTTTGTAGTGCATAAACCATGGCCAAACCTTTGTGCTCTATGGTTGAATAGTTCCTTTGGGCTTAGATAGTTTCCGACTAGTGAAGGCAATTGGGTGATCGAGATCTCTTGCCCCTGGTTATGTGAAGACAACTCCTAACGCTATGTAAGACGCATCCAAATGCACATGAAATTCCTTCTTCCAGTATGGGAATATTAGGATTGGTACCATAACCACCTTCTCCTTTAGAGTATCAAATATAACATCTTACTTTAACAACTTTTCCATGGGTGCAGTGATCTCCACATATGCCTTAATAAAATTCCTATAGTACCTAGTATGACCCAATGTCATGCGTAGCTACTTTACATTCCTAAAGGGCCCCATATTGATAATGACGATGATCTTAGCAGGGTCTACCATCAATCCCTGCTTAAAGTCAACGTGGCCTAACAATATTCTGTAAGGTACACAAAAAATACATTTCTTTAGGTTCAGAGATCTCTAGTACTTCCTAGAGGTATCAACATTAGGTGCATATTAGAGACATGCTTCTTAACCAACCCAAACACTGTCCAATCTTGGAACTGCAATTCCAAAAACTTATGAATGAACTCCTTGAACACAACAACAACCACCCTAGAGAAAATTGCAGGAGCATTTTTGAGTGCGAAAGGCATAATCATATATAGGGATGACCCCATTCTGTAGTGAAGGTAGTCTTGCTTCTATCCTTCGGCACAATCTTAATTTGGTGGTATCTCGAGAATCCATCCGTAAATGAGTAAGCTTCCTGTCCACCAACATTCTCAAGGACTTCATCTGTAAATGGCATAGAGAATGGATCATGGACACATGCATCGTTTAGCTTCCGCAGATATACGCAAATCTTGATATCACCTTTTTTTTTCTTCTCTTGGAACACCATAGGACTGACTAACTCGGATTCCTCTACATGCTCAATTATTCCGACTATGAGCATTTTATCGAGTTCCTCTCATTACTTTTCCTTGTATTTGGGGTTCAACCGATATGGGCGTTGTTTAACTGGTTTCACATCGGGTTTTAAATTGATCTTTATCACCCCCAAATTTCCTACTATTCCCTTCAAGTTAGAGAAATTGGTTGGAAATAAATCTTAATATTCATGTAGTAATTCAGCTACCTTATCCACTATATCTTCATCCCAATAGTCACCAATGTTCGTGAATTTTGGTTCTTCTTTTGAACCAATGTTAACCTGCTTTGTGTGCACTAGTTGCGAAATATCAGAGATTTCCGCACTAGGTCCCCCAACTTCGCGTTGTCCCTCTGATTCAGGGATATTAATATTCCATGGATCCTCATCTGCTTCTTCCATTGTAACATTGTAACATTCTAAAGCATGCTTCATCTGCATACTCGAGTCAGGCTGTACCCAAGTGATAGGTTCGATGGGTGTTCAAGAGATCGCTGCTTTAATTTCCTGAAGCGCTTCATCAATGCATGCAAACCCATCCTCAAAACTGAATGTGAGCAAGAAACTTTATTTCATCCCATCCTAGTGAGTGGTCCCATGTCACAGATTTATTTCTAACTGCTAGTTCTTCGGGATAAAATCCAGGGTATGAATAAAGATATGCACCCACTCAGGTTGAGGTATTTCACCCCACACCTTAGTCCACTGCACCAGATGTTCACGCAGATCATCCTTGTGTATTTTTCAGTGAATCAGGTGTTCAAGTAGCCAAATATTAATCGCATCATTCGATGATATTCATTCCATTCAGAAAAATTATCCCTGTGCGTACCCCACCATCTTGCAGGTGTGGCTCTTAACACTAGATCTAAGGCTTGGAACGGATGTTCCTCTAGTACATCCCTTTCAAAATGTTCAAGAAAAATATTGACATTACCCAAGCCATCATAATAGGGTAACTTACGTAACTCAATAGGTACATAGCGTAGCGATTTTGTAATCCAATTACATTGCATCGTAGAGACCTCATGCAACCGATTTTGCCAATTTTCTAACTCTTCAATTTAGTCTGATTGGTAGGAGCTTTCCTTATCCTAGCTGATCCTTCCACTCATAGTGGGATTGATCCAATATTCATTTCACACAGTTAACTTATAAATGTGCTCAATGTTGTCGTCTTCATAATAGTCATGATTTGGTTATGTGTATCGCGAACCTTCTGCTGGATCTAACAGGATAATTACTCAAAGTTCATTTTTCTTAAATACCATGCTTCACTTCTTTAAGTTGATGATTTCATTCATGTAAAAAGCCCAATCAATCTCAAGCAACGCTGGCTATGGATTACTATCATTGAAGATCTCAATATCTTCAAAATTAGCCACTGCTTTTGCACCTTCAATATCTACAGTTACTCCCTGCAGGCGCTCCATTGGAATTATCTTTTGTTGATTCACCATGCACAACTGAATTGGCGGCCATTGTAACTTAGGCTTTCCCATACGTTCCCAAGTCTGCTTTGGCAGTACATTAGCATGAGATCCAAACTCTAGGATCACTTGATCCATTTCGAAATCAACGATCTGCGTAGTTAGTTGCATCTCTCTATCGGTTCTTTTATTTCTTTAGTTTACCTTATCGACTGCGCATTTTCCTAGTGACGACTTATCCTTGTTGGCGCAGTTATCTATCAGCTCTTGCAGTCCCTCTGCTGCCTTCTGATCTCGTAGTAAATTCATACAAGTCTGCAGAAATGATTTCAACACAGTGGGATCTGACTCTTGGGTTGTAGTAGCATCTTCAGGTTGTTGGCATTATGTTTCTGGTATGATTATATGTTGTACTTGATGGCAACACCCATGGCATGGCTCTCATTTTGATGAAAATAAAGAAGTACGCAGGAGAACAGTTCAGGAGGTGCGTACCTGCAGGTACGCCGTGCAGGGACCGCATCCAGTTATGCAGATTACCCATTCATGAGGTGTGTACCCCAGTGCACACTCTTCAAGGCAGTAAAGCGCGCACAACTGGGGTTTATTATGATATTTAGCCGACAGTATTGTATTATCATGGTTTTGGCCCGTGGTATTAGTCCATGTTTTGAGGAAGATCTTGCCTATATAAAGCAAAGGAGATCATTTGGCTTGAGTATCTTTGAGCATTGAATATCTTAAGATCGGAAATATTAGGTTCTCAGTTTAAAAGCTTGATCTATAAAAGAGAAGTTGGAAGCGAATCTGTGAAGGGTGATCTCTCGAGCGCAAGTTCAGATCTGAGCATTTGACTCTATTTTAGCCCTAATCAGAGGTACGCAGAGGCGATAAGGAAGAAGTGCGGGTATACGCAGAGGCGACGAAGGGGCAGTGCGTGGGTACGCAGAGGCGACGAGGGAGAAGTGCGTGGGTACGCAGAGCGACAGTGGTTCAGGTGTGCGCCTACTGTGTCAGTACGCGGCGCGATTTTTCTCCTGGGTGCATGCCTACTGGCCAGTACGCGGCGCGATAGTAAATTTGGGTGCGTACTGTACGCAGATCAGTAAAAGGAGCAGTGCGGGCTCATGCAGTATAGCAGAAAGAGCTCTGCGGGTGTACGCCGAGAAGCAGAAAGTGAAGTGCGTAGCGACGCAGGCCAGAAGAAGGAGAACTGCGTATCTATTTTAAAATCTTCTGTTGGCTGAATTTTTCCTGTTGAAAAGGTGTTCTGGGTTCAGTTCTTTTATTGTTATTGCAGCTGTCTGTAACTTATCTGTACTTGATGATCATTTGATGTATATGGATCCAGTTTGAAAATTTATGAAAAGTGGTCCTTGAAAAGAAGTAGGGGGTTGTAGCTCCCTTCCAGGAGAGACTGGAAAACGAGTGAGAGTTGTAGCTCTCTGCAGGTTGCAGCCTGCATACTGGTAAAGGACTGCACCAGTACAAGACCATTGTAAAAGGAGTTTCTAAATGGAAAGAAGATAGAGACATATTGTAGCAGGTGGTTTTCACCCACATTGGGTTTCTACCTTATATATGGTGTTCTTTGATGTGACTGTCTGTTTTTCTTGTTCATGCTCATTATTTTATGGTACTGATATGCAAAAATAATTCAAAGTGTAAATAAGAAAGATTTGTTAAAAGAACTAGATAATAGTGATTCACCCACCTTCTCAGTATTATTTTCAACAATTGGTATCAGAGCACGTCCTTCGGAGAAGCTTAATCACTTGAAGGAGTATCATTCATCATGAGCAACTACGAGAGGGAAGCATCAATCAGGCCACCAATTTTTGATGGGACAAACTTCAATTATTGGAAGGTAAGAGTTACTGCATATCTTCAATCTCTTGGTACAGAAGTTTGGGATATCATAGATACAGGCTACACTTTTCCCTCAGCTACTCCTACAGATGTGACCGAAAAGAAGAAATATGAAACAAATGCTAAAGCATTCAATACTTTACTGGGATGCTTATCTCAAACAAAGTTTGTGAAGGTTATGCAATATAAATCAACAAAAGAAATATGGGACAAGATTGTCTTGACCTACGAAGGAGATGAATAGGTAAAGCGTGCTAAAATTCAAACTCTCAGGATTCAGTATGAGAATCTCAGGATGTATAAGGATGAAAGTGTGGCTAACTACTTTCTTCGGGTATATGAGATTGTTAATTGCATGAAAAATTTGGGTGAAG
Source organism: Pinus taeda (assembly GCA_000404065.3). Classification (NCBI taxonomy): domain Eukaryota; kingdom Viridiplantae; phylum Streptophyta; class Pinopsida; order Pinales; family Pinaceae; genus Pinus; species Pinus taeda. Next base: position 58,994 of record APFE030838048.1, on the reverse strand, counting down.
AAATAAAAGAGGCTATTGTGATTGAAAAGGTTCTAAGATCATTGTCCCCCAAGTTTGAATCTAAAGTATCTGCAATAGAAGAAAAGAAAATCTACGAACTCTTACTATGTCCCAGCTACATGGAATTCTAACTGCTTATGAAATGAGAAAGGGAGGTCCATCAGATAGAAGAGAAGTTTCTTTCAAGGCGTCAGGCAAAGGAGATCATTATGAAGCAAGTCACGTACTAGAAGAAGAAGAAGAAGAATCAAATTTTGTCAGAAATATTCAAAGGGGTTCTGGAAGGTTCAGAGGTAAGTTACCTTTTAAATGATTTTCTTGTGGAAGAGTAGGTCATTATGCTGCAAAATGTCCTTATAAGGATAAAGGAAAGGAACCTGCTAGATGGAACAAGAAACAGGGTCCAAATAAGAAAAGCTACTACACTCATGAAGATAGTGATGGTCTATCAAACAGTGATGAAGATGAACAAGGTAATGAATATAAACTGTTAATGGCATTTGAAGATGATGATTATATGGATGCTATAGATGTGGATAACCTTTTTGAAGAAATTACTAGACTCAAGAGAGGTATAGAAGAAAAGAATATGATCATTGATACTCTACAATTTCAAATTGATGAAAAGGAAAAACATCTTGAAAAGTTAGAAGGTGAAATTGTTGCTCTTAGAAAAGAGATTGAGAAAACAAAAGCTATTAACCTTAAGTTTGTCAAAGGATCTGAAAATCTGGATGAGATTATCAATGTACAACGTTCTCCTCTAAACAAGACAGGTCTGGGCTGTAATGGAGAAACTTCTCAAGCATCCACTTCGAAAAGTTATCTTGATGCACCAAGAAGGAATGAGCAAAAGCACAATGGAGACTATCAGGTAAAGTAGGGACGAATTGCAAACAGAAACTATCAGGGGCAGTCTGTTTTATGGGTGAACAAAAGCTACAACTAGCCACAGGTAAAGTCTTCTCAATTTGGTTCAAGAATGATAACAATAGAAATTGCAATCACTTGGTTGGTAGATTGATAACCGCAGAAGTTTCTTCAATGGACAATGTTTTTCTTGTCATAACTTTGGTCACAAGGCAGCTCAATGTGTTGCATATAAAACAATCATGACTAGAGAAGCTCAAAAACAAAGAAGTATGATCGGGTTTACTAAAAGGACCTATAACAACTTTTCGGCTCTTGAAAATGAAGTTGAATGTTTTATTTGCAATAACTTTGGTCATGAAGATTCTGAATGCAGGAGCAGGTTTCAGCAGAAAAAGGAACAAGCAAGCACCAAAACATGGAGAATAAAGGAACCACAAACAGAAAGATGTGGGATAGCATTTTATGCAGAGGGACAAGAAAATCTATGGTACATTGACAGTGGATGTTCGAAGCATATGACAGGTGAGAAAGAAAAACTTGAGTCTTACTCTGCTCTAGAAAAGGGAAAGAAAGTTTCTTTTGGAAATGATACTCCTGCAACTATAAAAGGAAAAGGAATTGCTCTGTTAAAAGAAAAGGTCAAGGCTGGAAATGTTTTGTATGTTGATGGATTGAAGCATAATCTTCTAAGTGTCAGTCAGATGTGTGATCAAAGAACCGAACCGAGGTGATATTCAGATCATATGGATGTCTTGTTCGTGATCTTGATACAGGTAAAACAGTGATCAAAGGCAAAAAAACTCCAAATAATCTGTACATATTTGAAGAAGGACAACAACAATGCTATCTAAGCAAGGATGATGAGCACTGGTTATGGCATCGGAGGTTGGGACATCTAAGCTTTTCACAAATAAGGAAGCATGCAAATATCAGGCAGTTCGCGATCTTCCAGATATCAAAATTCCTGACAACACCATATGCAAATCATGTCAGTTTGGAAAACAAACCAGAACTAACTTTCCAGAGAAGGAAGGATCAGCTAGCATGCCTCTTGAGCTAGTACATACAGATACATGCGGTCCTTTCAGAAAAAAAACACCTCGAGGAGAAGAATACTTGATATTATTCATTGACGATTTCTCCAGGTTTGTCTGGTTAGGACTTATGAAGCACAAAGATGAAGCATTCGAAAAATTCAAATCCTTCAAAGCCTTGGTTGAAAATGAATCAGGTCACAAAATTAAGTGCCTCAGATCCGACAGAGGTGGGGAGTTTACCTCAAATGATTTTTTCGATTTCTGTGAAGAACATGGGATAAGAAGAGAATTCTCTACAGCTAGAACTCCTCAGCAAAATGGAGCTGTGGAAAGAATGACCAGAACAATCCAACAAATGGCTCGTGCTATGCTTGATGAGTCAAGAACTCCCGCAACTTTCTGGGGTGAAGCTGCACATGCTGCGGTTGTTATTCTCAACAAAACAAATGTCCGGGTGAACAACACTCAATGGGCATGCTTCATATACACACAAGAAGATGATATAGTGTACTAAAAATTGAGAAATGGAATATACATTGATTTCTTCATAAATTTCTTCGTGTATTCAATACAGTATTCTAGATTCCCCCCTTCCAAATTTATCATACCATTTCCAATTCCCCTGCTGTCCCATTTTATCATTGCTAGAAACATAACTTCCAACTACTTATGGAATCATTCTTTAAATCATTTTGGGTTAAAATTAATTAACCTCTACTCTGTTACAAACTTTATTAAATAAAATCCCATTTCATATCCAATAATAAAATAAGAACTACTTTTTTCGCTTTCTTGGCCTACTAGGTTGGGAATTTCCTATCACTTATAGGCAAACTAATCACACCTTTTTTTTATACATATAATGGTAGTAACCCTATTTTTTTGGTTCAAGATATGTAAATTCCATTATTTATATTCCATATTGTCAGGTTCTTAATCATATTCTAGCTAACATAGATGGGCCTTCAAACCTCATGCACAAAAAACAAATTATTAGATGGCAACTATGGTCATATTGGGGAAGGAAATTCATATAGAATATAGGCCTTATGCTTTAAAATTGAAATTATGATTAATAAAATACAATTAATGATCAAAAGATATCAATGGTATAACTTTCAATATGAGCAAATGAAAGGCTTCCATACAAATATGATTAGCCATTAATACACCAAACCCATTCAATATTGTCGAGGAAAACATAATTAGATCACACTATAGTTGATCTACCCATAAAATAAACCAACTTAAACATATAATCACAAGTGATTAAGCTCACATCTAATAAAAATTCTGAATAACTTGTGCTATGTTGGCAACACAACTATGTATTGTTAACCTATAGGGATTAAACTCATTACCACCAAATTTAGAAATTCTACCCATGAAAATCATACATAATATTTTGTATTAATGATGTTTCAAGATTGGATATAGATGATAACATGGTAAAATACCTAGATAGAGCACTGATCCTATTCCATATATGTTCCATTAGGCTCAACATAATGTAGACAATCTGATTTTACTCTTGAACTTTCATCTAGTGGAAATATTCTAGCACTATATTTAATTTCTTGCATATTCAAATTTATTGTATTAGTGACTTGACTAGTTCATTGATCCCTTTCTCTACTGTTACCCTCTCACATCACATTAACAATATTAGACATTTCCTATGTACATACCTAGATGGAATTTCTTTTGTAGTGATGCAATGTTGGAGGCAACACCTCAGCTAGTTCATGAACCAAAGCGGTAGTTGCAAGTGGTGTTGTCGAATATAGAAGAACAAATCTAGCTACTTGCTAAGGGACTTACGATAAATCAAGAATTTGGTGATTTTTGAAAGCCAGTTGTCAATGAAATACAAGAGGTAGGAATTTCCAAAAACTAAAAAATGCAACAAATTTTCATTCATTTGGTAACCAAGAGAAATGACACACATTCCCTTTACAATCTGAGACAAATTCAACTTTAAATATCTCTAATGAAAGCCTCCCATTTATCTGTATTCTAGCTAGGGTCATATTTCTTGAGGTTAGTCTCAATTCCTAACCTAATGTATCCTTATTCCGTATATCGTGGATGAAAATCACAATTGGAAGCACCACAATAGTCACTACAATATTAATTTCTAAATTTTAAAATAAAATTTGGGCTAGGATTTGCTTAAAGAAAATTGAGTTGTATTTACTTTAGTAGATTATGACTAAAGGTTCATAGTTAGATTCTTGAACCACATAGCATTTATAGATAGATATTCTGGTTGGTTGTGTTATATTCTCCACAACTAGCCCACATAGCAAAATAGGGGGTTAGACGGGGGGTGGAGCCCCCCCCTTCTTTGTGCCAATTCCGTAGTAGGGGTAGTCACACGGGGTTTGAGGGGTGTAGGTAACCGAACTCTATGGGGTCCAAGGTAGCACCTCGTAAATGTTTTTTTTTGGACCCTATATTAGGTTGGGCAGACCTGCATATGGTTTTGTGCATGATTTTTCGCACATGGTTTTGGATGCAATGGTTTTCTGTCAATATTTTTGGACGCAATGGTTTTCGGTCCATGGTATTGGATGCTTTGGAACATATAAATATGTATTTTATCATAAAAAGGAACATAATTGAAAAATCAAGATGGTTGTCACGGTTTTGGGATCGAGGGGAAAATCTTTGTGTATATGTGCTTCATGTGTTATGCTCTCGAATTGTTTATTTTCTATGTTTTAGAATTATTATGCAATTAATTTATATACGAGGTTAAAACCTACATTTGGTATCAGAGTTGTTTTGGCTTCAAGGTGATTCCTTTGTTACTGAGGGGATTTTCTCATGCCTGTGGTAGATCCTGTTCAGTGGGAGATCCATGACATCAATTCTTGTAGTGAAAAAACATGGCAAGCAGTGGAAAGCTAAAGATCGCGAAATTTAATGGTCTGAGTTTTGAGTTGTGGAAACTCAAGATGGAGGAACTATTGGTGGATAAAGATGAGTGGATAGTGATAGATCTGGGTAGTAAACCAATAAGAGTGTCTAATGAAGAATGGAAGAAGTTGGATCAGAAGGTAAAGAGAAAAATACGATTATGTGTCTCAGATTTAGTATTGCTGAATGTATCAGGGGAAGCTACGACGAAGGCTTTGTGAGATAAGTTAGGGACTTTGTACCAGTCTAAGTCTCCAGTGAATAAATTGCTCCTACGGAAAAGGTTGTATAACATGAGGATGAAATATGGAGACTGAGTGACAGAGTATCTGAATGCAGTTCATAACATGCTAAGTCAATTATTGTTTGTTGATATAAAAAATTTAGACGAAGATAAGTGCGTCAGTTTGTTGTGTTCTCTACTAGATTCATGGGATACTCTGGTTATTGCAATAGGTAGCAATGCAACTGCCTTCCAATTTGATGAAATAGTCTCCTCCTTGCTGACGAATGAGATGATATGGGAAAATATGGAGAGCCAGAATGGTGATGCCTTGTCTATACAAGGATGGTCCCACAACAGATACAAAAGTAAGTCATTGAGTGGGAGATCTAAATATAGAGGGCTATCTAAATCTCCAAGAAAACTTGTAAGCATGGTCTGCTGGAAATGTAGAAAGGAAGGGCACTACAAAATGGATTGTAAATCTAAAGCGCTTGACAAAGGAAAGGGATTTGATGATCCTCCTTTTACAGAGGCAAAAACCACCTCAGACGAAGGTGGGGATGTCTACATTACTTCTTCAAGTACACATGTATATCATGAGGCATGGTTAATTCACTCAAGTGCATCTTTTCACTTCATTCCCCATAGAGAGTGGTTCTATGAGTACGAGAAATATGATGGTGGTGATGTCTTCTTAGGGGGTGATAGGAAGGCTGAAATTGTTGGTCGTAGAAAAGTAAAGTTTAACCTGCAAGCTGGAAGGGTTAGAACACTTCCACGTGTTCTCCATATTCCTGCATTGGCCATAAATTTGATTTTTGTAAGCAAGTTGGATGATGCAAGTGTAAAAACAATGTTTGATAAGGTTGCCTACAAGATGGTTAAGGAAGAACTAGTATTGGTGCAGGGAGTTCAAATTAGAAGTCTGTACAAGCTGCAAGGTAGCATTGTTATTGATGGAAGAAACAATTTTATGGTTCTTGGAAGTGGAGTAGAAAATGTAGTGGTATCTACAGAGAAGATCATGTCGTGGCATCAAAGGCTTAGACATATTAGAGAGAAGGTCCTCCAAATATGTCATGGTAAAAATATGCTATAAGGTATGAGTAATAGCTATCTGTATTTTGATTTCTATGAAAATTGTGTATATGGGAAAAATAATCGTGTGAGTTTCCCCTCTAGTGGTAAGAGGGTGAAACTAATATTAGAGCTTATGCATATTGATGTTTTTGGGCTTGTGAAGGTTTCGTCACTAGGTATGTATGTGTACTATAATCATTTATAGATGACTTTTCAAGGAATTCATGGATATATTTCCTTAAGAAGAAATAAAAAGTCCTTAACAGGATTAAAGAATTTAAGGTTTTTGTGGAAAACGAGACAGAGAAGAAGATAAAGGTGGTGAGGAGAGATAACGGTGGAGAGTTTTGCAGGAAAGAATTTGAAGGAGTCTACAAGGAGTGTGGTATAGCACGACAAAAAACTACTCCATATACCCCTCAACAAAATGGAGTTGCAGAAAGAATAAACATGACATAGATGGAAAGGGAAAAAACCATGCTCAGTGGTGTCAGGTTAGGATAGGAAGTCTGGCTAGAGGCGGTGGAGACAATATGTTACCTTGTCAATAGATCACCTTCATTAGTGTTGGAGGATAAGAATCCACAATAGGTATGGACTGGTAAGAAACCCTCTCTTTCACATCTGAGTGTATTTGGATGTGATGCATATGTACATTTTCTAAAGGAGAAAATAACCAAGTTGGATAGTAAATTTGAAAATTGCATCTTTATTGGGTATAAGGATGGTTTAAAGGTTATAAACTTTGGAACATAATAACAAGGAAGGTTGTGTACAGCTGAAATGTGGTGTTCAGAGAGGTGAAATATGCTATTAAACATGAGGTCCAACCAAAGGAACTTGAGAAGATAGAGTTTGAGCTAAAGGAGGAAGAATCAGACTCTACAACAGAGGATGAATCAGAAGATGAAGAGCCACAAACTCTTGGAGTGAGAAGATTAGTTCAAGAAAGAAGAAAGCTAGAAAGGTATATCCCATCTGCTTTCTATTCAAATTTTTCTTTATCTATTACTGATGATGATACCAAAACTATGAAGGATGTTGTAGATTTAGAGGATGGAAAGCACTGGAAAGAGACGATGGCTCATGAAATGGCATCTTTGCACAAAAATGAGTTTTGGGATCTGGTGGAGTTGTCGGTTGGAGGGAAACCCATTGGTAACAAATGGGTGTTCAAGAAGAAGACAAATTTATAAGGGAAGGTGGAGAAATACAAAGCTCAGTTGGTAGAAAAAGGTTATTCCTAGGTGTTGAGAATTGATTTTGGTGATATTTCTTCTCTTGTTTCCAAGGTAACTTCTATTATATTACTTTTATCTGTTGATGTTTCTTTTGAATTTGAGGTAGAACATATGGATGTGAAGACAAATTTCTTCATGGGGATCTAGAAGAGGAGATCTACATGAAGAAACCTGGAGGCTCTATGGTGAAGGTTAAGAAAGAACTAGTATGCAAGTTAAGAAGTCTCTGTATGGGTTAAAGTAGTCACCAAGGATATGGTAGCAGAAATTTGATACATTTAACTGAGGACTTGGTTCCACCAAAAGCAAAGAAGATCATTTTTTGTATTTTAAATTAATTGGTGACCATGTTATTTATGTGTTCTTGTATGTGGATGATATGTTGCTAGTTGAAAATGGCAAAGAAATTATCTAGGATTTGAAGACCCAATTGTCCTGCAAATTTGACATGAAAGATCTTGGTGCTGCAAACTATATTTCAAGCATGGAAATTAAAAGAGATTGGGCAAAGAGGAAGCTTTGGTTAAACCATAGTATGTATGTCGAGAAAATAGTTCAGAGGTTTAATAGGCAGGATAGTAAACCAGTGAAGATTCCTATTCCTATAGGTGTGAGGTTATACGTTGAATAATGTCCCAAGACACAAGAAGAGGAAGAGGACATGTCCCATGTTCCATATGCAAGTGCAGTCAGTAGCCTGATCTATGCAATGATCTGTACTAGACTAGGCATTACACATGCAGTGGCAATATTGAGCAGGTTTATGTCAAAACAAGGGAAGGTGCAGTTGACAGTAGTGAAGCATGTTTTTAAGTATTAGCATGGCACTAGTGATTATGGTTTGCGCTACCAAGGAAGACCAAGATTGAAAAAAGTGTTGGATATCCATGGTGTTGTTGATGTAGACTGGGCTAGAGATCTGGATCAGAGAATATCTACAATTGGGTATGTGTTTAACCTATTCAGAGGTGTAGTCAATTGGATGAGTAGGAAAGAATCTATAGGAGCACTATGAAATACAAAGGTAGAATACATGGCAGCTACTCATGCAAGCAATGAATAAGTTTGGTTGCAGAGATTGTGTTCAAGTATGTCATTAGTACGTGAAGCTATCATGATAGACTGTGATAGCCAAAGTGCAATTTTCTTGCCAAAGAACCTTGCATATCATTCAGTGACTAAGCACATTTATGTTCAGTATCACTTTGTGAGGGATATGATAGAAGACAAAAGGGTGTTGCTACTAAAGGTGGACACTTTGAACAATACTGTGGATGCACTAACAAAATCTATGAGCTCTGAGAAGTTCTCTTGGTGTAGAGAAACAATGGGTGTTGCAGGGCTAGATAAATGACCAAGCTCTTTTGTGACCCCTTGTGGAAATAAAAAAACCAATGGGAGAATGTTGGGTTGTGTTATATTTTTTCCATCACTAGCCAACGTAGTTGTCTGGGGGTTAGGGGGGGGGGTAAATAACCCCCTCCGTTGTGTCGAATGCATAATGGGGGGAGTTATAGGGGGTTTGAGGGGTGCACGTAACCCTACTCTATGGCGTCCAAGGTGGCACCCAAGAAAATTTTGTTTTTGGACCCTATATTAGGTTGGGTGGACCTACCTATGGTTTTGTGCATGACCTTTTGCACATGGTTTTGGAGGCGATGGTTTTCTGTCCATGGTTTTGGACACGATGGTTTTTGGACCATGGTATTGGATGCTTCAACATGTATAAATATGTATTGTAACATTGAAAGGAACATAAATGAAAAATCAAGCTAGTAGTCTCAATTTTTCGATCCAGGGGAAATATATGTGTATATGTGTTTTAAGTGTTATGATATCGCATTGTTTATTTTCTATGTTTTGGAATTCTTATGCAGTTAATTTTCTACAGAGTTAAAACCTACATATTCCACTTTCACTGTAATGAGGAAATCAAAATCATCTAATAGATCACTAGTTTCATACAAAACTCTTGACCATGGAGTTAAAAAATCCTAACAATACCTGAATTAGATGGGTGTGTACAACTCAAATCCTAGAGAAAAAGCACTCGTTTGGAAAATAATGGAATACTGGGCCCCCGTATAACGGTTTTGCAATTGGGGGGGGGGTGCTCAATTCATATCAAATTTCAATTTTAAGGAGCAGTATGGGATTGAATGCCCATTGTGACCCTACTTCTGATTAAACATCAAACAACTAAGGGGTCCATAATTTATATGGACCATAAAATCATTGTTGGTTCTTTAAAAATTCATTTACTTGTCTCCATTTAACTTAACTGAATTCCTTCTATGATCAAAAGTTGGTTCTTGGACTCATGTGTCCCTCAATAATAAATAACAGAAACTATTAATGTTCCATCCATGCATGATGCTTCCACATGGCCCATTTAAAATTGATTTTTATATTAGAAAATTGGAACCTTTTAGAAAAAATTTAATGCAATGAGATGGTATGTCCAAATATAAAATTTAGGGCCACAATATGGCATATTTAGTCTCCATCATCACAAACATATATTTATATATTATAATATATATATATTATATATATATTATATATATATTATAGTATATAATATATATTTATATATATCACATTCAGTGTTGGGAAGACTACATACATTCTATGATGTTTTGCAGTCATTTTTTTAAATTTCCAATCATCCTAAGAACTTGTGAAATATAAGACTAAAAATTGAGAACCACTCCCTCAAACTTTTCTCTGCATTTATAATTATGAATTTTGAAAATATATATATGTTTATATATATTATATTATATATATATATATCCTCTTATACTATTTTGAGCTTATTTATATACAATAATACCTACTCTAAATATCTCAAGTTATCCTTGTTAAGTGAAGTCAAATTTTCAATTATAGGAAGAAAAATTTCATTGTTGGACTTTATGTCATCCTCTTTGAATCTAGAAAAGAGAAATGATTAAGACAAAGAGAAATTTATATTGAAGCATTGAGACATACTTAAAAAATGATACTAGCTACTTATTATTTTACATTTTCATATACTTTGTCATAGGATCTTCAATATCATGAGATAGGAACATTCTATGTATATTGCGAGCCTCAAATAATCTCATTCTTAGAAATAGGTTTTTTATCATCATGAAAACATTGTAGGCTCTCTCTTTGTATAGATTTCAACAACACTTGGAGACTTTTTGTTGCAATTTTTTCTTCATCTTATCCTATTTGATTAATTAATTCTTGAGAAACCTTTAAATTTTTTTGTATCTCTACATCATCAAAAAAACATATATTTTAAAGATAGACTTCCTTTTTTCGAGATAAAAGTAATATCATTTTGAAGACAAGCTAGATAATACTATAACAATTGATTCAAAAGGTCTTTTATTGACACGAAAATCATTATAGTTTCCTTCGAACCATTTGTTAAATATAATTGTAGACTCATCCTTATTTCTTTTGATAGCCTTGCCTTTTCTTTCCCCCATCTTCGTAAGAAAAGATCATGAAAATAAGTCCAAGAACCTATTGGCTCAGCTTTCAAATATCCTAACATTATCCTACCTTTCCATCCAAATAATGAGTGAAGAATCTCATGAAGAAATCTTCATGTTGAATCTCTTATGAATCTATGAAGTTTTGAGAAGCATGTGTACGTTGTCCTATTGAAATATTATATTCCTTCTTAAATATGGCAAGATAATTTAGATAGTTTGGGGAAAAATCATGAAGTATAGATGAAAATTTTAAAGTCCCATATATTTTTGAAACCCATAACTAAAACAATTCAGACATGTTATTAATTGTCGAAGAAGAAATAACATCATTTGTTGTGCAAGATTACTTAATGAAAGATCGTCATTATTTTTAAAATATGAAGAGGATTTTTTTACTAAAGAATATGAGAATAAGTGAAATTTTCCTTTTATGGCTAAGGAAATAACTTGTTGAATACACTATTCTTCATTATACAAAATAGGATAAAATTCCCATCAACTAGACTAGAAAAACAAATAGTGTACCAAGTAATAGAACCAAAATTTCTTCAAAAATTGACATAGTCTATATCTATTGTAAAGAGTGATCCATTTTTATCAACATAATTTCGTGTCAAAATTAACCTTTGAAAACTAGTGAAATAAATAGGTGAAAATTTAAATAGTCTTTACCTAATTCTTGCTTACCTCAAAAATTAGATATAAAATTTTCTAAATAATGGAAATATTCAACTTCCACTTCCAGGAAACAATGAAAATTTAATGTTGTAACTTTGGATAAAATTATTGGTTGTTGATGAATCAGTACTTGGACATCAAAATATTTTTCTTCAACTTTTGAAAAAATAAATAACTATTAATCAATTAGTGGAATTGCATTAAGTGCTCAAATCCATGAAATATCCTTTTTTCCATCACATAGGAAAAAGTTTTAAAAGTTGGAAACTTAATCAACCTTAAATAGCGATAGAAGAAAGAAGGATAAGGACTAATATGTTGAGCAATAAAAAATTCACGAGAATAGAAACCTCAGATGAATTACATCTAACATTCAAGAATTAAATGGAATGTAACTATGTGTTCTCCAACCTTTGAAACTATATGATGTTTTATTCCAAAAAATCAGAAGGTGCATTTGAAACAAATTGAATCTCCTACAAAAGTTTTAATATTATCTCATTAAAATATGTTTTTCTTCCAGGGAAGGCTTGTAATAATTCTTCAACATAAGAATTTATTTCAAACATTCCAGAGCACAGCTCAAAATAAATGGGATAGGAACAAGTTTCATATACATGTAAGAAAAATATTGACTACAATCAAACTTGAGAAATGGAATTTTTACATTAATTTCTTCAAAATTTGTTAAGGGATTTTAGTACAATATTCTAGCTTCTTCCTCTCCAAAATTACCAAACCCTTTCCATGTCTCCCCCGCTATGATTTTATGGCTATTGAAATCATAACTTCTCATGAGTTATGCAATGGTTATTTAAATGATATTAGGTTAAAAGTAGTTAATATTTATGATTATACAAATTTGTCTAATTAAAATCCCCTTTTCTATCCAATAATAGAGCTAGAACGAAATTTCCCAATTGGCTAGTATACTAAGTTTGGAATCTCCTATCACTTCTACGCTAAGTTTAGTTTCTTCAAATTCCATTATTGATATTTGAGATTATCAAGTTTTTGAGCAACTTCCAACTAACACAGATTGAGATTCAAACTTCAAGCACCAAAAAACAAAGTATCAAATGACATACTTAGAAAAGAGAAATTCATGTGGAAAACCAACCTTAGAGTTGAAAAATACAATCATGATTCATAAAATAGAAGGAATGATCAAAAGAGATAATTGGGTTGGGTGTCATCATCAACAAAAGAGAGGCTTCCATTCAATATGATTATCCATTAATACACCAAACCCATTCAACATCCCTGAGGAACACATAATTAGATCACACTGTTGTTGAAGCAACCAATACAAAAACCAAGTTACACATATAATGATATGTGAGTAAGCTCTTAAGTAAGAAAATTTTTGAGTATCATGTTCGATATTGATAGCAAAACCATGTACTATTAGCCTGGAGATATTTAACTAATTTCCACCAAAATTTAAAAATGCCACCTATGGTAATCATACTAATTATTTTATATAAATGATGTTATGTAATCGCATATAGATGATAACATAATAAAACACCTAGATAGAGCACTGATCCTCTTCTAAATATGTTCCATTAAGCTCAATGTGATACAAGCAATCTGGTTTTACTCCTAAACATTCATCTAGTGGAAATCTTCTAGCACTATATTCAATTGCTTGCATATTGAAGTTTATTGAATTCGTGGCTTGAATAGTTTCTTGTTCTCTTAGTATGTTGTGATCCTCTTGCATCATGTCAGGACAGGAGTAACTCTAGTTTGGCAGAAAACTGATTCATGAATTATTCCTTAGGTAACCCACTATTATATACAATAGGGAGTGATTGTTCAGTTCATCTCCTGATGACTGTTCACCTTCCCAATTAATTTTATTTACATAAAATTCCCAATCATGAAGATTAGGTGTCAAAATTCCCCCCCTTAATCTGAAGGGATGTTGGTGAGTCCAAGCATCATTCTGAATCGTTCAAGCTTTTCCTTTCCAAGTGCTTTGGTGAAGATGTCTTCAATTTGCTCATTTGTGGAACAATGATGGAGATGGATTGTTTTGGCCTCAACATGATGTCGAATCAGATGATATTTTCTATTGATATGCTTCGTTCTATCGTGGAATTTTGGGTTCTTGGCCAACTTTATTCCAGAGGTTTTGTCAATCATGAGTGGAGTTGATTTTACTTGTTTTACCTACAAATCTTCAAGAATTTTCCTGAGCCACACCATTTCTTTTGTTGCTTCAGTTGCTGCCACGTATTCTTCTTCTGTTCTGTAATCTGCTGGAACTGATTGTTTGCGTGATCTCCAGGAGACAGCTCCTGATCCAAGACTCATAGCATATCCTCAAGTAGATACCCCAATTTCTTTGTCTCCATTGAAGTCTGAATTAGAGTATCCAATCAAGCTGAAGTCGTCTACCTGTGTATACTTGATTCCAAGGTCTTGAGTTCCCTTCCAATACCTTAGAACTCTTTTTGTAGCAGACCAATGTCCCTCATAAGGCTTTTGCATAAACCTGGAGAGGATTCCAACAGCAAATGAATTGTCTGGACTGGTGGTAGTGAGGTAGATGAGACTTCCTACAAGCTGTCTAAATTTTGTTGCATCCTCAAATTCCTTTCCTTCAATAGATGTGAGCTTTAAGTTTTGTTCCATTGGAGTAGTGAGAGGATTGCACTCTGTCATGCCAAACCTGTTGAACAAATCTCCAATGTATTTCTTTTGAGAAAGAAATATGGACTTTGGATGTTGGGTTACTTCAATGACAAGATAGTAATGAACATAGCCCAAATCAGTCATTTCAAAACTTTTCCCCAATTCTTTCTTTATGGATGCAATATAGCTTTCATTGTTCCCTGTCATTAAAATATCATCTACATTTACACAATATATACAATTGTTTTGCCAACTTTATTGTAAAATAAAGTTGCATCATCAAGATCAAAATGATCGGAGTTGAGTTTCAGAAGATGCTCAGTTAGTTTTTCATACCAGGCTCCCGACACTTGTTTGAGGCCATACAAGGACTTCACAAGTTTGCATACTTTATGTTCATGTCCTTTCACAGCAAATCCTTCAGGCTAGGACATAAAAACATTCTCTTTTAGATCTCCATTTGAGAAGGCAGTGTTTACATCCATTTGATGGACTTTCCAACCGTTTTGAGCTGCTAGTGGAAAGAGTGTCCGGATGGTGGCCCATTTTGCTGTGGGGGCAAAAGTTTCCTCGTAATCGACCCCTTCCTTCTGTGCAAAACCTTTTTCCACAAACCTAGCTTTGTGCTTGTCAAGTGAGCCATCAGCTTTGTACTTGTTCTTGTAGACCCACTTGTAGCCAATTGGTTTGGTTCCAAATGGAGGATCAACCAGCTTCCAAGTGTCGTTCTTTATGAGGGAATCATACTCCTTTTGCATTGCTTCTTTCCATTCATCATGAGAAGCAACTTCTTTAAAGGAAGCTGGTTCAAAATCTGTGGACAAGTCCAATTCATAATCATAAGAAACATCCATATCAACTGGTGAATTAGAGTCATCTACATCACCTCCATTTTGTCGGTTTGAATTTTTGGTTCCTGTTTTTCCAATTTCATCAACATGAACACTTTCAAGTGTCTTGTCAGCCACTTTGGGGGACCTTTCTGGGATGGTCCAGGCTGCTCTATTGATTGAGTTGGGAGTGCATCAAGATTGAGTCTCCCTTCTATCAATTACATCACTTAAAGCATCATCCATTGTTGGAGTTTCAGTCTGGGGAGAGTATTCTTCAAAAGAAGATTCCACATGTTGATCTAGTATAGGAATCCCCCCTTCAAGATGTGGAATCTGATTATCAAATTCTTGAAATGATTTCTTTTTTGCGAATCTATCCAAGCGATCAAGTTGCCGCTCAACAACATTGTCAGATTTGGATGATTCAAGAAAAATTACCTCTCTATATATAACAAACTTTTTATTGACTTTATCATAGAGGTGGTATGCTTTGGGGGTGTTTGAATACCCTAGGAAGATACACTTACAACTTCTAGCACCAAGTTTGTTTCTATGTACCTTTGGTATCAAACCATAACAGGCGGAACCAAAGATCCTGAGATGTTCTACCAAACAGCATCAGCCCAAAACATTATCTTTACATTTTTGAAGAAGAGCATGGATCGTACCATATTCAAGATTGTTCTATTCATTCTTTCATCTACACCATTATGTTGGGGATTATAAGGCACAGTTGTTTGATGTTTGATCCCATGTTGTCGAAGATAGTTTTCAAATTCATTTGATGTATATTCTTTTCCATTATCAGTGCGAATACACCCAATATGAGACTGTGCATCATTTTCAATCCATTTATGAAAATTCTTGAATGTTTGAAAAGCATCAGATTTGTTCTTCAATAAATAAACCCAACACATTCTGGTGTAGTCATCAATAAATGTCATGATATGTTTATTTCCATTTGCAGAAGGAACAGGCATTGGACCACATAAATCTGAATGAATAAGTTCAAGCTTCCTATGTGCTCTTGAATGTGAGTCATGAAATCACTGTTTGCTATGCTTTCCTAGAATGCAAGCATCACATTGCTTAAGTTTTCTAGGAATTGTAGGCAAACCAGCAACACCATTTTTCTTCAATAAACGGAGACTGTCATAGTTTAAATGTCCAAATCTAGCATGCCATAATAAACTTGATGGAAGTGTACCTTCTTGATGATGAGTAATAATATTGAGAACTGTTTGTTTATGAGCAGATGTTCTTGAGTTTGAGAAGTCTTTCTTCCTTTCTATTTTCCCTCATGACCAAGTGAGTGATCAGATGATTTTCCTCACCTCAAGCTTTGCATCACCCAACATATGAATGGGAGTGACCTGCCTGGCGGATGTGGACCAAGGACAACAAGTTTCTCTTGAGCTGTGGGAGATATAGAACATGATCAAGAAGAAAGTCTGAGAGACCAGGAAGTTTAAGCCTGATTGTGCCAAGCCCTGATGGCTTGATTTTGACTGATCTGCAAAGTATACTACTCCATCAACATTGTCAGTGAAATCTTCAAAAAAATCTTTTCTATGAGTCATGTGACAGGTTGCTCCTGAATCAAGCAGCCAATCATTTTCCAGGAAGCAAGTTAAGTATTAAACAAACCTTCATTTACTCCAATCTTACATTGTGCCTCAAATATAGTGAGCGGATTCAGGTGCTTTTACTTTGTCTTGTATCATCAGTTTTACCTTTCTGTTGGTTTCTTCTTGCTCAATTTTGTCCCATGTAGTTGATGTAGAGGCATATGTGATCCATTTCTTTTGCAGCGAATACAATGTAAATCTGACCTTTTCTCCTTGACAATGATTTGCCCCCCCTGCCTCTGAAGTATCTTCCTCTTCCTCTTCGTCCACCTCTTCCTCTTGTAGAATCTTGAGCAGGATATTTTTCTTTATTAGCTAGGCATACAGTCTCTTCTGAAGATTCAGGGACTGTCTTCTTTCCAAAGGCTTTTTCTCTTTCAGCAAACTTTTTCACAAGAGAGTCAAAGGTTATATCCTTGAGATTTCCATTTGCTTGCAAAGACTCAAGATAATTGGAGTATGTAGGATACAGTGCCTTGAGAAAAGCAATAAGAGATATATCCAGCTCAACTTTAGTGGATTTGATATCATGCACTATAGATTTTATTTCAGATGCAAGAGCAAGAGGATCATTATTTGCAGTTCAAGAGTGAAGAGTTTAATCATAAGTTGGACGACTTCAAGTGCAGAATGTGAGTCATAGAACTCTTTCAGCTTTTGTAAAGCTTCAAAGGCAGTTGAACATGTTGAAATGTGACGACTCACCTCCTTATTTACAGATGCTGCGATTAATGCATACGCTTTGTTGTTCTTGTTTTCCTAGATGGTGAGCTCTTTGTCTGATGTAGGCTTTTCTGGGTCACTGTCTCCTTCTTCGACACACACTCCTTTCCACAACTCATTGAAGATGGAGGGTGTGTTGTATCATCCGGAACCAGTCAGGATAGTTATCCTTGCCAGTGAGAACTATCCCTGCCATAGAGATGATTGAATGCATTCTGTAAAAAAATTACTTCTGCTGATAAAAAAACTTTTGCTGATAGACTAATACTTCTGATGGAAAAAAATCTGCTCTTATGAAGAAAAAACTTCTGCTGCTATACAGTCAAATTATTCTCAAAGGAGTAAAAAAATTTCAAGGTCTTTATGCACTATATTTTCTTCCAATAATAATAATAATAATCTTTTTCTTTTTCCAGTGGAGTGGAAAACCAAATGAAAGAGCAAGTGGCAGCGATTCCAGAAGGGTAAGAAGGATCACAAAAGTGATTCTAGAAGGAAATTGAGAATGACCAGAGAACCGAGACAATATATTCAGTGCCCACGTTTCCCTATTTTAATCGCCTCTCTTGACTTGACTTGACTTGGGATTTGCTGAAACTGTTGGAGTTCATGCTCTTCGACTTGCAGCAATTTTGTTTGGGCATGACCGACTCAACACCCACTTTGACAGTCGACAGTCGATTGTGATGGATTCCACATTCCCAACATTAAAAACGTATCAGCCAACACATTACCATGACTCACGAGGACTTAGGTTTTTAGATGCTATACCTAATATTTACCATGGTGAACACACAGAAAATGTATAGTGCATAGATCAGACACGATTCCATATTTTGAAATGACAGACATTTTATGGTCCAACTCACTATTAATATACATCTTCGGTTCATATACCATGTCAGATAGTTTCAAAAATATAATGACATATATAAATCGATAAGTTCACATCATAAACGACGTGCTAGACCATCTTTTGAGATACCTTAATTCTCCAAGCACTCAAGTCTGAGATTCACATTGTGCGCACTCGAACACACACACACAATATATATATACATATATATACTCTTGCACATTCATATTAAATTCTTTGGGCCAGTTTCCAAACACTCCTATGTTCAACAGCACAAGCAATCGGGCAACAGCGTAAATGTCAGCTTAACTTCCACGCCTCCATGTTGGAAATCAGCGTTTTAACAGTTTGAAGCCTCCGGAACACATTTTTGAGCTTCGGAAAGAGTTGATACCTTGATATGATGAAAACTGTTTGTGCTCCTTCTACAAGATGCATCGTTTCTGAGCGCAGATTCTCTAGGTTGAGATCGTTCCTCACATTTCTCAAGAAAAGAGACTTCAGGCAGCGTGCATTTCACTCAGGCAGCGTGCGTTTCACTTCAGGCAGCGTGCGTTTCACTCAGATGTTTGGTATGTAGCTTCAGGCAGGCAGGCGTTTCCTTCATGTGTGGGACAGAGGAGCAGAAGGCAGGCAGTGGACAGGAGTTACAAAGCAAGGTTAAAAAAAGAACCTGGGACCTGTGCTCTGATACCATGTCAAGCCAAGAGTAACTCCAGAAAACTAATTCGTTTATTCGTTTAGCCAGCTATTTATTATATACATGAATGTGATTGTTCAGTTCATCTTCTCGATGACTGTTCACATTCAGTTCCCCCAATCACTGAGGATTAGGTGTCAACATTTTTACTGAGGTTTGATATGCCCAAAGTGCTGAAAATAACATGTTATGGAAATTCAACCTATGAATACCAATGATTCGTTGGATCATAGTGACTAGAACTTTATTGATAGCTTCAACCAGACCATTAGCCTATGGGTAATATGGAGTAGAACTATCATGAGGCAGGCTGAGTTGATCTGTCAATTCAGTCATCATGATGTTTCCAAAATGACTCCCATGATTGGTAATAATAGCTTGAGTAACACCGAATCTAGCAATTATATGATTGAGTACGAAAGTTGCAGCAGTTTTTCCCTTTGCCAAAAATGTAGGCATCGCCTCGGCCCTCTTAGTAAAATAATCTACCGCAAGGATGATATACGCATGTCCCCCGACCGAGCGAGGGTTACTGTAATAAAGTCAATACCCCACTTTGCGAAAGGAACGACAACAATTATAGGGTGGAGAGGAGTGGGTAGAGCATGCATCTTACGATAAAAAATTTGAAAATTGTGGCATTTCCGGACTGCATAGATATAATATTTGAATAAGGATGGCCAGAAATAACTAGCATGCAATATCTTTTGGGTTGTGGCATACCCAGACATATGACCACCACATGCTCCAGAATGATAGTCATTTAGAACCTTTCCAGCTTCTTCATGAGTTAGACAACATCGAAAAACAGAATCCGCCCCACGACGATAGAGTGTATCACCAATAATATTGTATTGTTGGGATTCGAAACTTATTTTCTGTCGTTGAGATCATGAGATTTCAGGCCGAAAAGATTGGGTTTGGAGATAAACAATAATATCTCCGTACCATGGGTCAAGAGTACTGATAAGAAATAAGGATTCATCTGCAATGGGCTCTTCTGCCACAGTTTTATTATCAGTACGCGAGAAGTCACACATCAGTTCCGCAAAAACCAAAGATTTCTTTTCCTTGGATTTTTCAAATTCCAAGTCAAATTCCTACAAGATAACTATCCATTTGGAACACTTGCCCCCTAGCAATTGTTTGGTCAAGATATACATCATAGGGTTATAGTCAGAAATTACCGTGGTTTTACATAATAAGATGTAGTGACGAAATCGTTGGACAATTTGAACAACATCCAAGGCCAATTTCTCCACATGCAAATATTTAAGCTCAGTCGAATTCGGAGTTCAACTAAGATAGTAAATCACATGATCACTGTTGAATTCATCTTCTTGAACTAAAACCATCCCAATGGTGGAATGAGAAGCGGTGAGGTACAAAAAGTAATCCTGGTTGTAATTGGGAGGATGTAGTAACGACGCATGAGTTAACGCATGTTTAAGTGCATCAAAAGATCTGTCAGCTATCTCATCCCAAAAGAATGGAGTATTCTATTTCAACAACCTGGTAAAACCTTTCATTATCTCGGCGTAGTTAGGAATGAAACGACGTAAAAATTTTACTTTCCCTTGCAAAATTTGGAGTTGGTGAAGAGTCAAAGGAGGAGGCAATTTGGTGATAGCTTCAACCTTCAAGGGATCGACACAAATGCCAGCTTTTGAAACAAAAAATCCCAGTAAACAACCCATTTCTACACAGAATACACATTTGTGTGGATTCATCCTAATTTGATAATTCCTATATCTCATAAAGATTGCTCGTAAATGGGTGAGATGATCAGCACTACGTAATGAATGGGCAGGTAAATCATTGAGATAAGGCTCCACAATGTGCTTGATGTCATGAAATGCGTAAGACACAACCCTTTGAAAAGTTGCTCCAACGTTCTTCAATCCAAAAGGTAATTTGCAATAAGCAAATTTCCCCCATGGAAAAATGAAAGCCGTTTTAGGTTGATCATCACGGAGTATGTTGATTTGATTGTAACCGGAAAAACCATCCATAAAGGAGAACATTTCATTGCCAGCACAATAATCAATAATTTGATCGATATAGGGGGTTGGATAATTGTCTTTAGGACAAGCTCGATTAATATCCCTATAATCGATACATATTCTTATCGTTCCTTGCTTTTAGTTAACAGGAACAATATTCGATACCCAATTCGTTAAAGGAATTGGATAAATGAAACCTGCTCAAAGTAATTTCTCAACTTTAGCTTTAACAGCAGCAGCTTTTCTTGGATGTATCTGACGCAAACGTTACCAGAAAGGTTTAGCATTCGGGTAAGTTTTAATTTCGTGGACAACAATTGATGGATCGATTCCTGGCATTTCTTCATATGATCAGGCAAAGATGTTGCGGAATTCTTGAAATAGGGCTTTATAAGTTTGTATTTCACCGTCCGTACAGGAAGCACCTCTATGAATGTTTTAAATAATTCTGGGTTTAACTGAAATGTCAATAGGAACCGTTTGAGAGATATTTCCTAAATTTAACTCAGAATCAAGATGTTGCAATGGATTCTGTGGTTCTTTGACATAGTCAATAGTAAAAATGGATGAAAAATCATTTGCAAAATGATCAAACTCAGGTAAAAATGAAGATCGATGATGAAGATCTTCCCATGGTAAATCATCAACATACAAAAGTTCACGAATCTTCTCATCAGTATAAATAGGATCAGAAAATGTTGTTGAGGCTGAGGTTGATATCGAAAGTGATTCCCCATGGACCACATTCATTGGATCATTTCTGGTTGAACAAAAGTTAGAAAACGATTGTACAACCTGATATGCAATTTCAAAGGGACTCAAAGGCATTGCGTTACCAAATGAATCCACCTCAGAATCGGAAGGTATGATCCAAGGATCATCAAAAGCAATAGTGTTCGATGAAATCATATGAATAGTTGCAATGGAAGGTGATACGTTAGGAGGAGGGCAAGAAAACGTTCCTAATAAACTAAAATCTTTAATCAAACCTACCCCAACATCCTTATAAGGGATAGTTGCTATATCGACATGTTGAATACTATCTAAAGAGGCTGGGTCAGATGAAAAATAAGTCAACTGGTATATCGTAACGATCTTTCTGTTATGGGGAAACTTGATAAGCCGAAAGACTGATGAAACAATAGTAGTCATAGCGTAAGACCAACTGCGACCCAAGAGAAGGTTGTAATCTAGAGGGGCATCAACCGCTTCTGCATCTAGATTTACAGTTTTGCCTTCAACCCCTATAGGGAAATCCTGCAAAATACCAAAAGGATAGAACCCTCAGCCATCAAAAGCCTTTAGAATCATCGGAGACTGATTGAGTGTAAGAGAACCAAGCGATCTCCAACACTGGATCGACATAATACACGTAGAAGCTCCCTCATCAATCACAGTCCGAAAGCAAGGTCTATTTTTTACTAACATTGGAATCTAGAAAGCCATTTGATGAGGTAGGCGGGCTGTACTATTCTCTAAATCGAACATTATTAGGTTCGAATCTTGAATATCAATAGCTCCTATAGCAGACAATAGTAATTTATGTTATGCTGGGCATGATTGCAGCACCTCCAAAGCTGACATTGCTGAAGGGGAAATAGCTAAGTCTTCAACAATGTTATAATTCTGAGTAGCTCTCACATGTGGATTGAAAGCTGATTTCCGAAGTATACCTTTAGCAGGCGGTTTGATTACTAATTCAGGGTTAGGTTTCTCGATCTGTAGTGGATTCGAACCAGGAAGAGTTGTAGTTGATGGGTTTGAATTAGAAGATTTTGCTTCTTTACCACCAACAGGATTTTTACTACCATAATCTTGCAATCGCATCGCAATCCTAACATGAGACATCATCATAATGGGTTTTTCTGAGGCATTTGAGGAAGAACCAATCATCTTACAATCTTGATTAGGAAAAGGATCCTTCAAGACAACAGGCGTTTGAAAACCTTCGATGATTTTTGAAACCTCAGCTCGATGTGGGCAATCTCTACTAAAATGATCCTCATCACAAATGAGACAAGGATAGCGAGGTTAACGTTTCTCGTCAGTAGATTCATTTTTATCTATTTGCTCTTTTGAGTTTTGTTTATTTTTCTTCTTCCCCTTCTTTTTACCACCGGATTTTGATTTGGCCGTAGATGATTCTACGACATGGATATCGGTAGGAATTTCAGTGGAAGAGTCTCCTGTCGGGGAATCTGGTAAAGTTATAATAGGAGAAGAATTATTTGAAGATTTATTCTTGCTTTTGGCACTAACTGAACCAATCATACCATCAGTGGCATGAGACCCTGAAGGAGCTACAGTTATTTGATTATGTTTTGGAAGGTCGGGGATTTTTTCATGTAAGGTACCTAACTGTGTATATACGAGGTCAAGGTACTGAGCCTGAGCAATTACTTGCTCTTTAGTAACAACTCCTGCCTTAGCTACATCTTCAGTAATTTTAGGTAATAATGATTTTACGAACCATTCTGTTAAAATTTGATCTGGAATGAAAACTTTCACCAAACGCCATCTACATCTCCATTCATGAATATGATCAGAAATATATGTGGACGTGGATTGTTTTAATGAAGTTAATAATTTTGTGCCATTGTTGTATCTAACAAGCAACTAAAAATGAGTTAAGAAAGAAGTGGCTAACTGACTAAAATTATAAAAGGAGCCTCATGGTAACTCAATGTACCATTTGGCAGCAGGACCAATTAGAGTTTGTTGAAAAAGATGTAAGTGAATTGAATCATCAATGATGGAATTAGATGCACACCAGAGGTGATAAGTCATCACATGATTTGACAGATCTTCTCCTGACTTACACTCAAACTTTGGGATATCACTGGGAAACTTATTAGGCATTGGCGGCCAATACGGAAGATAGTAAATCAGATCGTTCATAAGGCATGACAAATTAGGTAAATCCAAAGTTGCAATAAAAGGTAACTGACAATTAGGGTCTCGAAAACCTTGGGTAACAAGACCAACCCCAAGAGGAGGGTATCCAAGATAACCTGGAATTGGATTTGCATTAGGAATATTATAACCTCCCAGAAAACCAGGATTAACTAGACCAAACTAGGGTTGCTGAGGCTGTTGATAAGTATAGCCAGGGTATGGTTGATGCTAATAGACTGGGTTTTGTATAGTAGGACCGAATTGATATTGTCCATGGTATGGTTGATAAGTGAATTGTGGTTGACTTGTGACAACCGTACTTGGACTAGCTTTTCCTGCAGGCATCTAGACCGAAGTCTGAATTGTAGGTCCTGACTGTGGTAGAAACTGGAGCTACTGATACTCCAGAAATAGGTGTGGATTGAACAGAAGCTACAATAATTGCAGCAGTAGTGTGAGGCGGAGTTCGAGGTGAACTAGACCCAGACTGCTGAACTACAGCAGGTGTAGAAGTTTGAACAGTAGGCTGGACAGGTTGCTGGGTTGGACCAAAAACCGAAGGTTGTCCAGGTTGACTTGATATCAGCACATTACTTTGCATAATCTATTGAATTTGAGATGGATCCCACATCATATTCATTCCGGGGTATGGACCCATAAAAGGTTGAGCATATGGAGGACGATAATCGGGTTTAATGTAGGGCTGATAATTAAGCGGTACATTTCCAGCTCCCTTTACAAATTGTTGACCAGAAGGTGGTTGGAAACCTTGAGTTGGGTACTGACCTTGAGGTTGATAACCTTAAGGCACGTACTGAAACTAGGGTTGACCTTGAGGTATATATTGATACTGGGGTTGACCTTGAGGTATGTACTGAATTTGGGGTTGACCTTGAGGTATGTACTGTCCTTGAGGTTGCCCCCCAGGCGGTAATTGACTACCTTGAGGTTGGCCCCCAGGCAATAATTGACTACCTTGAGGTTTCCCCCAAGCAATAACTGACTATCTTTAGGTTGCCCTCCAGGCGGTAACTAACTACCTTGAGGTGGCCCCCCAGGTGGTAACTAACTACCTTGAGGTTGTGGATTTGGAATAGTACCAGACATCATAAGAATTTCTTCTATGCTTAACGGTTGAGTTCCATTATTACCAGTTGATATATGATGTTCAATTGGTTGAGGAGATGCTCTTGGAAAAGTACCAGTGAGTGACTGGTACCCCAAAGGAACAGAAGGACCGCCATATAAAAATGTTTCCAGTGTTTGGGAAAACATAGATGATCATTTTGACATATTCAAAGGAGGATAATAACCTCTGAGAATAGGATGAAAAGGAATTCGAGGTGGTGAAAAACTAAGACCCGGTTTTTTAAAAGAAAAATTCAATGATACGTACCAAGCGTCACTCCTAAAAGTACTGTAGAAAATTGATTCATGCTCCCTAAGTTCTAAAGTTTGTTGATTTTCGGGAAGAATTATGTCTTCATCTGGACTAACAAGTTCTTCAATACAAATGAGTCCAGAAGGAAGATTTTGGGAAATGATATTTCCTACCCTGGGTGAACCAGGACCACTAGAAGTTGGAGAAGCAAATCCTGAAGATGGAGTAGGAGCAGGTTCAGTTTCAGGCTCAAAAATTTCAGGTTCTTAAGCTAATTCACTAGTAGGAGAAATACTACCAGTAACTTTGGAAAGTGAAATTAGATCAGAAATATACTTCGTTGTTTGAACTTGATAATCAGGATGGAAAATTAAAGATGAATCTCTGGCTTCTGGTGACCTAACTCTATCACTAGGAGATACAAGAGCTCGTAGCCCTTTAAGCTGGCTTGGTGTATACTCAGGAGGTTGTCTCCGAAGTCTACAAGATTGTCATAGTAATTCAACCATGATTAAATATTTAATTACTCACACGCAAACAAAGAAAATTTCAATAAAACCACCTAAATTCTCTAAAGAAACAAACAATTGAATTACACAACTAAAAGTCTAAGAGTTCAAACCACACACAAACAGTAACTTCCTGTACTAAAAACACTAGTTGGTGATGAAATCCAACATCGTAGAATTTAATACAGAAAGGGCGGTTGGAACAGTTACCCCGACAACCTGCTTAATGAAACAGACATGCACAAGTTTCTTCACAAAACCATCTCGAGTGAAGAGAACCCACCAGAGAGTCCAAGTGATTCTAGTCGACGTCTGCTCCAGGTATAGTGAGACCTGTCCTTCACTGTCACCTTAGGAAATAATATTAAGTTTATGGACACTAAGGTTACCAATAGCAACATATACAACTGGGGGAATAGTCTACGATCCGATCTACGCGCAAGGGAAGAGTAACAAAGCTCAATCCCCTTGAAGGTTCCTCGACATGATCAATCCAAGGTTTACCAGCAAGTGACCCCAAGCTCCTTGACAATGGTTAGTCCGAGGTTTACTGTTTATAATACGTGCAAATCTTCTATCTTTCCCAATGAAACAAACTTGATTGTCTCAAAGGTTCAGACATGATCTCGTGATTGACTCATTTAAGAGGAGCTTCCCAGATTATATCAATTACAATTGGATTTATTTCCTACCACAAGATATAGCTACTTGTTTGTTTTAACTACCTTGGAGAGTTAATTACTCCCTACTCCAAGATACTAGCCTAAGCTATATTGGTGATAAGAGCCCTAGAAATAAAAAAGATTGCTAGATCAATTTTTAATTAAGTGTTACTTTTATGGGTTGTTCTTTAATTCAATAGGTATGGAAATGAAACTTTGATGGTGTGAAGACTCAACTCCAAAAACACAAAAGAATGCACCTAAAATGATAAACAATTTATTGTTCTTTCAATAAATTTCTAGCTAAAAGAAAGAGTTCGAGAATGCAATTCTTTGAAAAACAAATCTTGCTTTCAACACGTAAATGAAAAGGAAATATTTTGTATTTTTCAATAAAAACTCAAAATGAGACTACTAATTATGCTCACAATAAATCCCTTTCCTTTTTTCAACACTCAAAACTACAAAAAAAATTCTTTCAAAAGAGATTCAATTCCTAGAAAACACTCAGAACTACAAAACTAATCTTGAGATCTAAAAACTTCTAAAAAGCTAATTGAAATAAAAGCTTCAATTCTTTTTTAGGACGTTTTACTTAGTTGTTTAGTGAACTAATGATTAATTCGTTCAGAATAACAAATCAATAAAGAAACATCCAAATATGTTTTCTTTTATAAAAATGAAATTCAAAACCTATAACTAAGTTTGTTCAACGATTTGCAAAGAGAAAATGAAATATATTTCTCACAAAGGATAGATTTCACAGACCAGATAGAATCATCAAGAAGGCAAAAAGAGACCAGGGTAATCTAAGGTTTCTCAGGCTTCTAATCTTTGAGTCACTACATAGACCAAGTGAAAGCCACTCCAAGCATGCAAAACTTCTAGAAAATCATCTAAAACAAAAATACCAATGGAACTCACTCATAAGAGACTTGTGACAGAACACATGCAGATCTGGGTAGAAACTAAAAGCCGTAAATGAAACCTAAACTTAACTGGAAGAAAACATTTTAGGTTTTTCAAAAAATTTCACATGGTCTGCAGGCTTCCAAAAGAACCAGATGTGGTACGGCTTTGTGTACTAAAGGAAAAGTGTGGAGGTGCTCGCATTGTCTGTAAAAAGAAAGTGTGATCCCCTGAAAACTTCGAAAGAACAAAAAATAATCCAAATCCTAAAAACTACCCAATCCAACACACATCAAACAAAAACCATAAATGAGAACAAGTTTCTCTAGTTAAAGACAAAGGAAAAACAAAAACCAAATTCAGATCCCCAGTGGAGTCGCCAATTTGTTGGCCGGATAAATTGATCTTGCAGACAAGGATGATCTCCCTAGTATCAAAAGATATCTAACAACAAGCAGGACAAGCAAATCTATCTTTCTCTAAACATATACAATTCATAAACAAAAACTATAGAGGTGTTTAGACCCTACCTTAAGTCCAACACTAATTTGTAGCAGTCATCCTTCAATCATCCGAAAGAGTTTCCTTTTGAGAACCTGCAATCACAAACAAGCACACATCAAATAACACCTGCATAGCTGATATCATAAATAATGTTCATTATGGTGATCAAGGAATCCATAAAATAAACCATAAAACATAGCTTATTGAGAAAAACAAACTTGTTTGTATTAACTTTGAAGTAGAAGAACCTTACAACCTTTCCAGCCTTGATGTTGAACAAGCTCTTCCTAGGGTCCAAAACAGGAATCTCCTTTACTTTGATAAACCTCACACTCTTTCAAATGAGATCAAAGAGGTATGTAATCTCTCCTCACAAAAGCTCAATTAGGAAGACTAAGTTCCAGCAGCATTTCACCTCAAAAATATTCAGCTTTCAACCCCCCAAGTAACTAGCCCAATGCTTCATTTTATAGTGCAGAGGAAGGAGGCTACAGGTCCACCTATGAAGGGATAGAGTCCTCCTTCAAAGGGATAAGCTCCTCACATCAAGGGGTTAGCTCCTTAAGGAATGGGATACATGAACCTTAAGGGAGCGAACTTGCCACCTCAAGATTCCTTCTAGAAGCTTCTAGAAATGACTCAAAGTGAGTTTCTAAGAATATACTTGTGCTTTTTTGACTTTTGAAGGGGTTTTCACCCATAACATAGAGACAGAGCAGTAAGGTGCGCAGGCGACATGACCTTTAGGTGTGGGACCGCAAGTAATGCTAAGAGAAAGTGCGGAACAAGAGTGTTAGAGACATTTGAGGGCTTTCTCTTATTTTCAAGGCTTGATATGAGGAACTGAGGCTTAAGACTAGCAAAGGAGGAAAGTATGAGTGGTAATGGACTCACACAGATTGTAGAATGTCAAGGTGACAATTTTTGTGCAACAAAGATCATAGTAATCATTGAGCTTCTTGGATTAATTTTCTTATTCCTAAATCTAGATTTCTCGAACTCCTTTGTGGCAAAGAATAATAAATTTATGCTATTTTTTAGAGCATGCTAACTAGCTTCAATCGAGTTGTTTCCACTTGCATTATAGCACAAAAATATTCTATTTAATAACAAAAATTACCCCATTTCATTTCCACTTGATTAGGTTAGGTATTTTATAGATTTACTAGCTCACCAGTTCTTGAATTTATGGATTTTAGACTAGTAATTTTCCGCTATTTTTTTAGCATGAATTACTTGTCTTTAAGTTTCTTCGGATAGGTTGCAATTGTCATTTCTAATCTCTTAGATTTCGCACTGGTTTCAAAGCACTTTTGTATTGATTTCAAGCACTTCCATTGATGCACCTAGCCATTAGATGGTAATAGTTCTGGTTTCTTCCATTTAATAAATCTTTCCTATGCATAGATAAATTTTTGTATAGATATAGACAAGAATGTGTGCTTGTGTAGGAGATTCTACATTTCAAGGAGACCTCATCCCATTCGTCTCATCCAAGCCTCATCCACCCTTGTCGCCAAAATCCACTAAAATCTAAACCCGAATTCTTGTTTTATAACCAAAAAGTGTCATTTCCGTTGAGTAAATCCAACCATCTTGAAAACCTTTCTTGAGTTCTGGGTAGTGTCCACCACCTCTATGCCTTATTCTTCCATTATCCACCTTTCCCAAGTTTCATTCCACCTTCTATACTGCTTCCTAATCTTTTGGCCCGTTCCTGTAGTAAAACAAGGGATCCTGTAGGAGAACTAGTACATCCCGTAGACATCCTGTAGGAAATCCTATAGTAGCCTGTTTTGAGCCCGAACTGAGAAAAATCATCAATGAAGCTAGGATTATGCCCCTACTTGACCTCAATGCCATCAATACCATTGTAACCCTCTTCCTCCATACATGTCTCCCCTACCAACAAATAAGGAAAGATTAGCAGTTAATACTCCCTAGATCAGACTCCATGCTCAGTTAGTTTAAATGATCACATGTTATAAATAGGGTTAAGCTAGGTTTCTTTTACATTTATTTCATGATCTTTATGAAATTAGAATAGGTTTCTTTCCTTGTACTTTATTTCTTGCAATAGGTTAAGGTTTCCATTTTGAGCATTTCATTTTTTGCAATTAGTTTAGGATTTGATTTCAATACATGCACTCTATTACATCATGACAGAAAAGGAAGGACACATTGTATGCTGCACATATAGTTCTGATACCTCTTAAGCTTTTATGAACATTAGGATGATAATTAAAGTCAGTAGCCTTGGGAGTTGCAACATTCTTGTTGCAATACTGAGGCCCATCACTTTTTGGCGCCGTTTCTGGGGAGGTGTTAAAGTATGCATTATTTTCTTCCCTAATTGATTCATTTATTTTTACTTTTTGAAAAAAAAAATTATTTTCTTTAGGCATATTTCATTTAAAAAATAGAAAAGTGCATTGCATTAGTGTTTCCATTCAATCATAAAAACAAAAAAATTCTCCAACACCAACCCACCCCCCCATTTGATCATGTGGTGCAATAAGAGCCACATCAACATCCACTTTTGTAGTTAGAAGAATAAG
This sequence comes from Pinus taeda, assembly GCA_000404065.3. Lineage (NCBI taxonomy): Eukaryota > Viridiplantae > Streptophyta > Pinopsida > Pinales > Pinaceae > Pinus > Pinus taeda. Next base: position 28,639 of record APFE030838048.1, on the reverse strand, counting down.
ATATGGAAAATAATGTGGAAGAAATGGATGGAGATAATGACAATGAGGAAGATCCTCTCAGATTTCCCATTCAATATATTGATGTTAGTGTGAACGTGAAGAACATCCCTCCATCTTTTCTTCCAAAAGCATCATGGTCTAAGGTCAAAGGATCCAAAAACCATTCTTTTTGAATTTTAAATCCTTTTTATATGTTATGGTTACTTATTGAGCAATAAAAAATTGAGATTGTTTCTAGAAATATTGAAGGATAGAGCTCTTAAATGGTTCATGAGTTTTGGGACTAATTCAATAAGATCATAGAGTGAGATGCAAAAGATATTTCTATAAAAATATAAAGATCATGATCTTAAAGAAGAAATCTTTAGAATGAATCAAAAGGAAGATGAGAGCCTTGAGGATTTAATAAAGAGGTTCATGTATAATTTTAAGAGGGAAAAACTACATCATTTACAATCCAACACACTAAAAACCCACTTGATTAGAACAATTAGGTATGAGTGGATTGATATCCTTGATCTCATGAGTAGAGGTGATGTGTATCAATTATCATTTGAAGAAATTTGTGAAACATGCAAACACATATCAAGAGGAAGGGCAAGAGTAAGTCAATCAACATCAAGATTGGTAAGTCAAGCTAAACTTGGAAATTTTCTTGATAACTTTAAAACAAAAATTCTTAGCAATCTAAGTGAACAAGTGGAAATGTTAAGAATGCAAGATGAAGAAAAATAAGATGTTGATATTTGTATTCTCCATGCAGAATCACATAATGTTAAATATTGTACATCATTAACAAGGTTGAAGGAAGTTTACCAAGAGGACAATGGAGCAAGTCAATCACCAAAGCAGCTATGTTATGTAGATCCAAGAGGACGATGGCAGTCGAGTCAACCTAGTATGATGCAAGAGCCTAATTCATAATTTCAAGGTTATGCATATCCACCTCAATGTAATTGGAACACACCCTTTCCTTGGCAACATTAGCCATCTCAACCCCAAAACCAATTTTGACAACAAGGTTGGCAAGGAACTTATGGGAGCCATCCATAATGTCCTCAATATTTTCTTCAATATCCTTTATAACCAAGTCCATGTTATCCCTACCATTCACCTCCACCACAACCATAACCCCAACCACATCCATCTCAAATATACACTCCCAGTGAACTACCTATACCACCATTTCCAAACCCACACATTGAAGTAGCTCAGCCCACTTATAATGTTGAGGTGCAACAATTCCAACTATCTCCTCTTCATTTCAATGGTATTCATCTCAACTCACGAAGAACATTACAAAAAAGTGATTATCTTGATGCCATTGAAGGACAACATGTAGAAAAAGAAGATTCAAAAGAGAAGATCAAAGAACCATGGGTTGCACTTGATGAAGAGTAGACATCAAAATCAGAGATTGAGAAAGCTCCCTCATGGTTACCATCAAATCCTCCATGTATTCAAGAGAAAAATCAACAAAAGGAGGAAGATTTGAAGGTCATGGTAGAAGAATACATGAAGAATGATCCAGATAAGATATCAAACCAAGGGCATGAAAGTTATATTGAGGTTTGGTTCGAGACAGTCACTAAGTTGTAGCAACACTCTCTTCTTCAATTGTGTTTGAAATCATCAAATTCAAATCATTTGATCTTTCAAATTAAATTACATGTCAAAGCATACATTTCAAGCCTACACAATAGTTTGTTTGCCATCTTGATGTGCACATGGCTCCATTGGAGGTATTCTTACACTTGAAAGTTATTTTGTTTTTCAAGAAGAGTAGGGTAGAAAAAAGAAAAATAAAATTAAAAATAAGAGAAAAAAATGAAAATATCAAGTGAAAACCTCCTTTGAGGCGCCTCAGATTGGCTCATTTATTGAAAACCCCCATGAGGCGGTCAATGGGTAGGGAGAAAAGAAAAAAAGAAAAGATCCTAGGCGAAAACATCCTTTGAGGTGCCTCAAATTGGCTCACTAATTGAAAACCTCCATGAGGTGGTTAATGGGTTGGGAAAAAAAAAAAGATCCTAGGTGAAAACCACCTTTGAGGCACCTAGGCAGACCTACTAGTTGAAAACCTCGTTGAAGTGGCTAGTAGACCTAGAAGAAAAGAAAGGAATAAATAATAAATCTTTGCTCCATGTATCTCTCTAATGAATATATGTATCTCTCTAATGAATATGCATGTACTCTCCGACATCTACAAGCAACGAAAACAAGTTTGTACCAAATGAAAAAAATTGGTCGAGCCTAGTCAAAAGAAGTCAAATTGTGACTTTCTCCTCCTTTCTTAAATGCTCCAATAAAGGCCAAGGCCATGCCAATCCATCACCCTCATCTATTTCCACCATCCACCCATCATTCTCAAGCTTTTCCCATTCAGTTTGCTTGTTGTCCTAAAAAACTACAGGAATGTTATGTTTTACTACAAGAAACCGAAATACATAGAGCATAAAACTATTTTTGCCATATCTTGTAAACCATGCATCCATTTTCCAATCTGTTTCAGGGGGAGATGCATATGGATGATGGTAACATGTTCAAGTTATTTCAACAAATTCGGGTGCATAGTTTATGAGAAATTGGCCTCCATAAACTATAGCCATTTTTAAATTTTCTCGATATTCGTGTATCCATTTAAAAATTTGTTTCATGGGGAGATGCATATGGATGATGGTAACATGCCCAAGCAATTTCAGCAAATTCTAATGCACGGTTTCCAATAAATTGGCCTCCATCACCTTAATCCATTTTTCATTTTTCTCGAGATTCATGCATCCATTGGCCAAGATTTGTTTGTGGAGAGATGCATAATGATGATGGAAATAGGCTCAGAAAATTTCAGGTCAATCCATTCTACTATTTGGGAGATATGGACAAAACAAGTCTGCTACAAGAGATTGTCTTGGTTGTCTTTAAAAAAAAATAAAAAAATCAAAGGGGCATACTAGCTACCTACCTCCCTTGCTACTCCATGATGATAGCTTCCACTCATTCCAATACCTGTTAACCCTCAAAACAGAGGAATGATGCAAAAATTCAAGAAAAGGCAGCTATAGGACATCTTGTAGTTTTCCTGTAGGAAATCCTGTAGCAACCTATTCTGAAGGGAAAAATAGCAACTCCAGACCTAACCTTCAACACAATGATTGAGAAATAAGAAGAATGACTGCAAGCAAAAAGAAACTCCTCCAGAGCTCAGCAACAACAGAGGAAGCCAACACCTACACATCAACAAGAAGACAACCCATCAACAAAATAAGATAAAAAAAAAAGAGGCAGTCAAGAAGATGTACCTGAGTCATGAGCGACACAACAACATCAACTTAGTAGCAACATGCATCTCTCTCCAACAACCAACAAGTAGGTACAGGTATGCAATATTCTTGACCTCTTCTCTTGAGCATATTATAGTTAGAAGTTTGTTGTCAATGCATGAGCGATGTAGTTTTATAAGGTAAGGATGGGTCAGCAGTCTCAACCACCTTCAACTAGTTAATTTCAGCTCACTCATTCACTCATGTAATGTGAAAAAGCTAAATTATAAAGGGTGATGATTTCAAGGAATGGGTACAACATTTAAAAGAATTTTTTTTTGCAAAGGCCAAGTCACCACATCATTCCAAACCCTCCATCTACTTCATATTCACTATATATCCATCATTCATTTATCCCATTTCATAATTTCAAGAACAAACCCTACACTTTGTCTCACCCTGAAAATTTCTTGAAAAAACAAACAGAGCATTCTCTCCATTTTCACAGACCTACATTACTCCCTCTGAGCCCTAGCATCATCCTCCAAACCCTCTACATCATTTCTCATCACTCCCATAGAGTTAAAAGACTCTGAAAGAGAAGGAGTAGTTGCTACAAGAAGACACAATGTTGCTACAAGAAGGAAGAAATGAAAAAATTGTGCTAAAACCCAAAATGGCAGTGCCTAAGAGAGACCTAATCAAAACAGAGAACTCCAAGGCCATTAGGAAATATCTAGGCCACAAAAGAGAAGAAGAAGGCAACAAAAGGAAATAAGGCATTCACCATCAAAACGAAACTTAAGCTACAATGATAAAAAGAGGCTTTACAAGAGGACTCTAATATCTTTCTACCTTTTTTCCAAGGCCTAAAATATGTTATATGAATGGGAGGAAGGCATGGAAGTCAAGTTGAGATCCTACCCTTAGCTCAGAATATCATTTATGCTCAAAACGGGTTTCCTATAGTTTTAATAGGGTTTCCTATAGGTTTCTTGTAATTTGATAAGAATTACAACAGGATGTCCTAGTTCTCATCTAAAGACATTTTAAAGGTTTCATAGGTGTCCAAATGGTGGAACAAGGTAGCAGAAGGTTAGAAAAGGATGTGGAAGACCTTGCCAAACTGAAAAATATTCAAGGACCCATTTTGAATAAGGGGAAGAAGGCAAGCTAATGGTCTCAAGAAACAATGATTTTTCTATGCACAAATAGATTTTTGGGCTTGTCCTTGCAAAATTTACAGCCAATATTCTTAAGAGAAAGGACTCAGGAATGCATAAGGGAGAGGCCACCAAGGCCATGGATGAGGCACAATGAGGTGACTAAGTTGCTCAGAGGATGAGCAACACTTTCAGTAGTGGGGTATTATGGGCCTCTAATTTAGACATAAATTAAGGCCCATGCCTCTCAATTAAACATAAATTAAGACCCATCTGACCATCCTTCATCACCTTAAGCCTCTATTTTTGCATTAGATAATGTATTTTTAACTTTAATATGTTCATTAGGAAGGTTTATGAATAATTTCGTATTTGTGCCTATTATTATTTATTTTTGTGGAATATTATGAGAAAATTAGACATATTATGAATATTTGGAGGAAGAAATAATTTAGGGACTTGCTCTCTACTACAGGAGGATCAATACTAAATAATAAATCAACAATATATTATGGAATTATGGCATAGATTATGCAACTCCAATGATTGAGAAAATCTAGGAATGTATTTCCTGCCATTTAATGCAGATTCCTAGTATTGGGAATCAGATCCACTAATCAATGGATTTTGGTGGAGAAAGCTTCCTCCTTTCTTGGGGAATGATTCCTACTCATTTCTTATAAGTACCAAGTCGAGTTTTCCTCCAGGAGTAGATTTTTATTTGTCTTCTTATGGAGAGAACTCGTATTTTTGCAGTTCCATTGTATTTTCTTGCAAGGATGTAATTGCATTGATGAAAATATTGAAAATTGGTGTCATGTTCAGCTTCTAAATCTTGTTTTCCTCCATAGGTCTCTGGGTTTCCTTGGGCTTGGCCATCCCGGGAGCCTTAGAGCCCTTTTTTATCATTTTCGTTTCTTCTTGTGATTCTTATTCGCATGCATCTATTGTTCTTGTTTCTTTCTATTTCTGCATTTAGTATTAATGATTTCTTGTTGTAGTATTGGGTTAAATGGTTAATGTAAGTTCTTTTGTAGGATAAAAAGCATCATTTCATCCTTGGAAAATATTTGGAAGGTCATAGTAATCATTAAGCTACTTGGATTAGTTTTCTTATTCCCAAATCTAGATTTCTGGAACTCCTTTTTGGCAAAGAACAGTAAATTTCTACTATTTTCTAGCACATGCTAACGAGCTTCAATCAAGTTGGTTTCACTTTCATTAGATCAAAAAATCATTCTATTTAATAGCAAAAACTACCCCATTACATTTTCACTTTATTAAGTTAGGCATTTTATAGATTTACTAGCTCACTATTTCTCGAATTTCTGGATTTTAGACTAGTAATTTTTCGCTATTTTTTAGCATGGGTTAATTGTCTTTAGGTTTCTTCGGATAAGTTTCAATTTTCATTTATGATATCTTAGATTTTTTACTAGTTTCAAAGCACTTTTGTATTGATTTCAATCACTTCCATTCATGCGCCTAGCCATTAGATGGTAACAGTTCTATTTTCTTCCATTTAATAAATCTTTCCTATGCATAGATGAATTTGTGTATAGAAACAAAAAAGAATGTGTGTTTGTGCAGGAGATTTTACATTGCATGGATACCTCATCGTGTTTGCCTCATACAAGCATCACCTACCCATGTCACCAAAATCCACTAAAATCTCAATCAGAATTCTTGTTTTATAAGCAAAAAAAGTGTCATTTCCATTGAGCAAATCCAACCATCTTGAAGCCCTTGCTTGAGTTCTGGGTAGTGTCCACCACCTCTATGGCTTATTCTTCTATTATCCACCTTTCCCAAGCTTCAATCCACCTTCTAGGCCACTTCCTAAGCTTTCGGTCTATTCTTGTAGTAAAACATGGGATATTGTAGGAGAACTAGTACATCTTGTAGGAAATCCTGTAGCAGACAGTTTTGAGCCCAAATTGAGAAAAATCATCACTGAAGTTGGGATTAGGCCCCTACTTGAACTCCATGCCATCAAGACCATTGTAACTCTCTTCCTCCATATATGTCTCCCCTTCCAAAGAACAATGAAAGATTAGCATTTTGATTTATAAAACAAAAGATTAAAGAAAGAGTTATTTTATACATAACAGTTAATACTCCCTAGATCAGACTCCATGCTAAGTTAGTTTAAATCATCACATGTGATAAATAACATTAATATAGGTTTCTTTTACATTTAGTTCATGATATTTATGCAATTAGAATAGGTTTCTTTCCTTGTAGTTTATTTCTTGCAATAGGTTAAGGTTTCCATTTCAAGCATTTCATTTTTTGCAATTAGTTTAGGATTTGATTTTAGCACATGTACTCCATTACATAATGATAGAAAATGGAGGACACATTATATGTTTCACATATAGTGTCGATACCTGTTAATTTTGTATGTACCCCGAGTTGATAATTAAAGTCGATAGCCTTGGGAGTTGCAGCATTCTTGTTGCAATACCGAGGCTCATCACCTATGAGGGCACTATACTATGTTTGTGGTATTGCGGGGCATTGGGCACTACATTGGCCAAATCCTGCCAGGCACCTTTATGATCCCCTATTTTCACTACCTTTGTTTTCTTGTGTCTACTTTTGGAGGCTTTATTGTTTTTCATGACCACTGTAATTTTTATGATCCTTTCAACATCTAAATCCAGATTGAGGATTGGTGATTGACTCTCCATGTGAATGTTAGAAGATATTCTAGTTGTGTTATCAAATTGATATGAAAATGGATGGTAGGTAGATGCTTCCTTGCTCTTTAAATATAGGTTGAACCTTCCAACATGGTTTTCGAAGGTTGGAGTCAACATACCCCACCACCAATTTCATGATTGAAATACCCTTCCTTAAGATTTATCAAGCCAGTGAGAACTCAATCAGCCCACAAAGGGGTGTTAGCAATATTCGAAGAGGGGAAACCAATTAAGACTTTTAATTTTCCACTCTACAATCACGCCTAGCATCCCAAAATCGAAAATTGGTATGATCTATTGGCCCCAAGATAAGAACAAAGATATTCCATCAAATTCTTGTAATCTATCCTCCAAAATGTGATTGAATCTTTTTATATAGACCACAAACCAATGTCTCAGTTCATTGTAGGACTAATTCGAGTGAGGATAATACTTCCAAAAGATCTGATGCACTGTCATTTCACAATCAGGAGCCACCCCTACTGATTGGATGGGTAGATTTGGGAAAGTACCAAAGAATTAGTAGATCAGGTATGTGATGCTATATTCTCTTCAGATTATCTGCTTGAGGCACAGAGGTAGGTAGCTCAAGCTGAACCAATCTTAAATTACTTTAAATACACCCAATTTTGAGAGTCCATCCATCATGTTAGCATCTAATGGGGGTCAAAATATGGCACCAAAGAGACTGATCATACTAAAAGTGCTTAGTTATCATAATTCAAATTTTCCCACCATCACCTACCCTTTTAATTGAGAATGGGAGCCATAGAACCTGCAATTGGTCTAGTTAAAGCTAAAGGTTTCTATGTCCAAAGAACCTAGAGGATACAAATATTTAATAGATATGAATTCTCCAATATAAAGCAAATGATAAAAAAAAACCAGCCCTTTCAGCAAGAATTTTATTTGTTTCATTTTCTAACTAGGTTCATGAATATTGCATCCAACAACACAAAATGTGACACCACCAAAAACTACATGTAATCTACTTATCTCCCACTCTGCACTTGAAGTGACCAATTTTATCTTCTTCAATATTTACACCCTCCCTATTTTCCTTCAATATTTGTTTTATAGTTTTTTTTGTATGCATCCCTCTATACTCTTTAACAAGTAGAACTCTTTGAGGAAATTTTTGGAAACCTTTCTCAACCCCTAAAAACTTGTGCCGGCATCCCCTGTTCAATATTAATTCCACCGAAATACCTATGTATCCCTTCTGCCAACTCCACCACCTTTTTTAGATCCAGACCCGAGTATATATCACACTTATTTAGATGCTTTCTTCCTTTAAAACTATGTGGAGGTGATAGGAACTTCTTCCTTTTACTCAAGTAATATAATTTTCAGATATTTTGCTTCTGCAGATTTAATATTCCCAAATTTCCTTATGTCACAGATCATTAATCGAAGAATCATTATAGCTCCCAACACCATTATTATCAAGAGAGAACATCCCAGCTAATCATATATGTCCATTACTTCGATTCGGGATACATACCTCATACCAAGAAATATTCAGGTAGTGGTAATGTCATTCCAATCCAGTCCATGGTCCTCAACGTGACTAAGTACCAGCTACTCTAAAAGCTTCCAGTTCTTGGCCCCAATTTCTTTACAACCCACTGCCTAGTTTCGTAGCACTTGTCTAGTGTGAAAATATTTATCGAAACACCTTCCCTATATTCTACAAATGTCTTCAATTGTAGAATATTACATAAAATAATTATGTATATATAATTCCTTTTTTATCATTTAATGGATATAATAATCGGTTTAATTGAAATTTAACTTTTTTGAATGGTTATATGGTATTTATATTATTATTTTATAGACATTTGTTAATTATTGTAGTGTGGTTGAATTGTCAAAATTATTAATAACATAAGTTTATGTTTATAATTTATCTCTCAATATTTTTACAACTTTTAATCCTAAATATTTGAAATATTAATATTTTTACAATTTTTCATTTATATATATATATATGTATATGTGAAAAGTATAAAAAATGAGAAAGTGAAATTTAATGATGGAAACGTTAGAGCCAAAGGTATTTGCAATACTTCAGGTATAGGAAATTAAGATGTTAATGAATCTTTGCAACAATGTAGTGTGGTTGTAATGTGGGAATGTCAAATTTCTATCGAGGAGAAATAAAGAAAGGAAAATAAATAAATTGTTCTGTTATTTTAATTTTTTTTTATAAAATATGTTTATATACGATGAGGGTGGAAGAACAACAAAATACTGATGTACATCAGCGCGGAGGGAAGTTCATCCAATGATAAGTGGTAATATTGAAAGGACTTGCTAAGACACCTGGTTTGGGTTAAATATAAACTTCACAAAGCAAGCTTGAGCTTATAAGCCCTAGGAAATGGTTTGGTTCCTTTGTTGGTGGTTTTGTGGTATGGGAGAACAAATGGTGGAGGATACGTTGTTGGGTATGCATAAGCCGCCAACTTGTGCATGCTCGATACGCTGGTTATTCAATTGGATTTTGTTGCAGTTTGGAGGAAAGATTCTCTAGAAGGTCCTTGGACGAAGTTGTGGTGCATAATTTGGGATCTGGGCATGAGCAGACATTGGAATTCTCGATGTTTTGGGACTTCGCGGTCATGCTTCTCTTCGACGCACTCTCGCAACTACTATGTCCTCTCGGTAAGTCTTTTTTGGTAGTCTCGTTTACCTTTTTTACCTGTTTTGGTCTCATTCTAGGGAGTGGTTATCTGGTGTGGATTTTCTTGTGCTTTCTAGTGGGGTGCAATGAATTGGGAGATCCTTGGCCAAATATCTCTTTTGTTTTTAAGTTCAAGGTGTGGCACGGAGAGTAGTTGGATTTCAATGGTTACTGGAGTCGACAGGGGTGAGGAAGGAAATCTTGGGGAGTTTGGCAAGAGGAATATGCCCGAAGGGGGGTGGCAAAGCTGGAATCATGTTCTGATGATGCAGGTATCCGTGGAGAGTAGAGATACCAAGCTTGTTTTTCGGATCAAGCGATTTGGGATTAATGAACACAAGGTAGGTGCTTATTTCACCGTAGTATTTCTCTTTCCATAGTATAGTGTGTTTGTAGCAATTCTCAGGTAGAGGAGTAGGGCTCAGCAGAGGATGGCAGTGCAAGGGATGAGTTCGTTGGGAAATTGGCTCAAGATTGGGACCTTTCCCTAGGTTGTGTGGACCAGGTTTCCACTACAGAAAATACTCCCAAATGAAGCATATTTTGGACATGTTGGAGGAGATGCAACGACAAAGGCATTCTGACCATAATGAATTCATCTCCTTCCTAAACAACCTACAACAAAATGAATGGGATATCTTATACTATGTAGGCTCCAACCTGAGGAGCCAACAACGTACCAATGATTGCTTAGATCAGATGGAAGGGGGTTTAGCACATGTGGAGTTTCACACTCATGTTGATCCTTGTCCCCAAGATGCACATGGAGTTAGTCATGGTCCCGATTTATCCCTACTCCTTGATACATATTGGTTGTCTTCTCATTCCTTCTATTTTTCTAGGCGTTATGGTCTCTCTAGTAGTTGATCTATTATAAAGTATGGCAAGTTACTCTCATATTTTTTATGTCATCCTAGCTAACAAATATGGTCGGAGTGAGACTCAGAGAGCAAGAGCTATCATGTTTATCTTTTGGACAATTTTATTGAGTTATAGAAATTTTTTATATCAAGAAAAGATATAAATATATATATATATATTATATATATATATATATAGCTTAGAACTAATATTTTATAAATGAAAAAAAAAAAAAAACAAAAACAAAAACAATTGTATAAAACATGATGATGTTTTAACATAATTCTTAAAATTACAAATTAAAATATTTTTATTTTATTCTTGTACTGCATAATTTTTTTTGACTTTCTACTAAATTTATACTTAATTAATAAAAAATTATCTAACAAAAATAATATAAATAGTAAAACGATGTTGCAAACCCACCTTTTCAATGGTTCAATGATTTTTTCTTATGCTAATGCATGTTAATCTCTTTTTTCTTTCCTAATTACGAGATGAAATTTTTTTCACTTGTGGTTGTCATAGTTTTTTATGAGACACTGGATTGACACAACTTCAAAACAGTTGGCTAACAATTGTTAACCATAAGTGCATGTGTTTAAAAAAAAAACATTGTGCTTCATGTAACATAGATAATACACGTGTTGAGGAAATTTGGGAAGGGCCCACCATTGAAATCCTATTAGAAGTTGGAGGGGGTAGTGAGAAGAAAACATTTCAATGATTTGATGGCAACCAAAGACTCTAACTTCAATTATTTAGGTTATGAAATGCATTTTTCATGCCAAGCATGTTTATTCTTTCATCAAGCACGACTCCCTAGTCGAAATGAACATCACAGTTACAGAAGAATACTTTATATTATTAAAAATAAAAAAAATGACAATAACAAATGTTTTATATGGTTTAACAATTAAATTAAAAAAAATAATATGATAAACATTCATGGTTCAATATTAAGAATATTGAATGTTTCCCTATACCATAAAAGATTGGAATGGGAATAACATTTGTAAATGGAAATGTATTATATTTGGCTCACATTTGTGTTAATTGTTCACATACACAGTCACATAAATCATAAATAATCAAGAAGAAATTTATTTGAATTTTGTAAATATTTGAGAAAAAAGATATTTGACTTTTATAGAGAAGTCACACACAAAAAAACTAAGAAACCATATGTAATGACCCTTTTAATTGGTTTTTAATTTCACACCCATTTGTTCGAGTTCTCTTTTCAATATAATTTTAGATCTCTGAGGCACTTTATCCCTGAACTTTCTCCTTCGGGACATTTAGATTCTACCACCTTGTCCACTAGTGGGTTCTTCTTCCTTTTCACTACCTCTAGCATTCCTTGCCTTACCTCTGCCTCTAAAGCATCTTCATCTACCTTTTTGTTGTGTTTCCTTGTACAACTATTCCCCCACCTTCAAGGTAATGTGATAGGCTTTATCAATAGTTCTAAAATAATGCGTATTCATTTCAACTTGAAATAAGTATTTCAGTCTAGTCACATACCTTACAACTCTTTGAAATTCTAGCTCCTTTATACCTGATCGAAGTGACAGTCTGAAAAAATCCTCGGTGTACTCATGAACTAAGGTTTCCTTTTGTCTTAGATTTTGAACTTGTCTATATAAATTATGATGGTAATCAATAGGCATAAATTTCTCCTTGATCTTCATGACCATCTTCTTCCAAGTCTTGATATTTTCTAGGTGATTATTTACTCTGTCTTTCTCCAACATATCTCACCATAGTGTAACATGACCTTTCAACTTTGTCATGGAAAATTTCACCTAATTTGGACCTTGAACATTTTCATACTCAAAGGATGCTTCGATATCTCTAATGCAATCGATGAGAACATCAAATCTCATATTGCCATCATAAAAAGAAACTTCAACTCTTGCATAACCTCTATTCCTCAAATATCAAATCAACCTCATTGTTGGACCTCTTTCCTTAACCTCCTATTCTTCATCTATTTCTTCTTTAGGCTATGAATCTACCTCTACATCTCCATTTCTTATATGCTCCAACTCTTCTATTCTTCATCCTAATTCTTCTAGTTCTCAATTTCCTGCACCTTCTCATCCTACTCCTCTTATCCTTGGTTGCATCCTTACAATATGTAAATGTCTCACCAACATCCACAGACCTCAACCCAAGTACTATGACCCAACTTGTACCTCAAACACTCCTACTATGCAACCACCAACAATGTTTCCTGGTAAATTGTTACGTGAAGCAATTCAAGGTGAAAATCCCATAACGAATCTCACTCTGATACCACTTGACATATTCGAAGTTTTGTAGCTTTCACATCACCTATGGAATCTGGATCGTTGTTACAGTGTGCATAGCCCAAGCCATTGGAGTTTGGCTACTAATTTAATTAATTCAAACACTAAATCATAGAACAGAATAGAGAGAATAATTTGAGTCTTCTCATGAGAAGACATAAAGGATTTGAAATACTTTTATTCATTCAAGATTGTTGTTATCGATAGGAAATCATATTATAGAAGAGAGTCCTCGGAGTGCTTGAAATTTTCATGATGTTACACAACAACATCATGCACAACAACTAGACACACTCACCAACTTGTACATTAGCCAATCTTGCTCTTTGAAAATTGTGCAACAATTAAATCAACTCCAGCATTATAACATCCAAACATCGAGGAGCCAAGAGGTAGAAGCAAAATCTTGAATGCAGAAAAAATCCCCTTCCTTCCTTATTCTCCACCATTTATCCTCAACTTGTTGACCTCTTCATATTCCATGGCAACAGATCACTTCCCATGTCACATACCTCTTCATCTTCTAGAACTGAACCAATTCACCTCCTTTTAGCATGCAGACAAACCAAATTTGTAACTTACACCTCATTTTGGCAACACGTTTAGCAAGGTTTGCTCTGTAGCAGCACAACTGAACAACTTCAAATTTTGGATGTGTCAGAAACCCTATGCACCAGGAGTATCAACACATGATCCTATGAGTATCAGCAACCTGAGCGTAGTTGTCACTTTGATAAAATGTAGCTATAGGAGTAGCAATAACCATCCACTAGGTGTATCCATGACTAACATAATAGGTGTATCAACAACTTAAAATATATGGGTGTAACAACACTTATTACAAACTCGTAGAAACTTGGTTTTGGTTGATAAGGATTTCTTGTGGCTAAGGATCATCCTACATCATTTACCATATTTGACAATAGTCAACTTTCTTCATTCATATTTGTCCTCAGTCAACATAACTAGACCATATACAATTATAGTCAACAATGGTTGACCAAAATCAAATATTGCCAACCTTAGTCAACTAAGGTCATCCTTTCTCGGTCATAATCAAGATTTTAAAATGTTTAATAATAATAATAATAATAATAAAGTTGAAGACAACGATGACAACGAAAACTACTACTACTACTACTACTAGTACTAATAATAATAATACGGTTGATTATATTATTCTTAGTGTTATATGATTGAATATAATATTAATAATTAACCATGATCAAACTTGGTCAACCATATAACATGAATAATACGAATAAGAAGAAGAAGTTTGACTATATTACAATATATTATTATTATTATTATTATTATTATTATACTACGATGTTAACTATATTATTATCTTTTAAATAATGAATCCATCCAGGTAGAGTATATTGAGAAAGTGTGTAGAATGATCTATTAAAGAGTTTTTAAACCCAATGTTTCAGACTTCTAAGTGAATCCATCGTGAGGGCAACACCTAATACCTTGAGAAGATTTAATGAAAATGATCTAATGATTTATATGTATCTGTATTTAAGCAAATAATCTTTTTGGTAACTGACTTAGTCAAATAAATATTAGTTGAATTGAGGCTTCTGTGATCCATAATAGTTGAAAGAATAACTTCGGCGTAAATCACATGTAGACAGAGCAAAGTCTCCAACTGCTAAATTGACTAACGGCTAATTTTGACCTAAGGACCTCGGTCAAACTATTATTTATTAATTTAATATTATTATTATTTATGAAATAATTAAATTAGGTAAAAATATATAAATATTAAATTATTTGAATAATTGGTTAAAAATAATTTATTCTTTAAATTATATATTATATTATATACTATATTATATATATATTTTTAATTAAAGTTATAATATTAGGTTATTAAGATACAAGTTAGGATTAATAAATATTTAATGGTTAGTTTGAAAAGATAATTATTTATTTATTTAAATTATTTAATATTATTTTATTAATATATATATTATATATATATATATATATATATATATATATATATATATATATATATATATATATATTAAAATCATAATATTAGGTTATTACGTGACGGGATTTTCATTTATTAATTTAAAAAATTTAAAATGGTGTTTTAAAGGTATTTATTTATTTAATTAAATTATTTATTAGATATTATAATATTAATTATATATATATATATTTATATATTATTATTCTAATAAAATTATAATAATGGTTGTTAAGTAAAAAAACGAGATAAATAGATAAAATAATATATCTATAATATATATAAAGAGCTCAAAAATGAGGAGGGGGCAAAAAAACCGACTAAGAAGAGAGTGTTGGAATCCAACACTACTGATTTTCCAACCATCATCTCTATTGAGATTGAGCAACTTTGGCAACAACCTTGGCCTCCTCAATACACACCTGATGCTTGGTCTTTTCCACATGCTCTGCTAATGCTGAAGACTTGGATCTCCCATGTCTTAGGTCAACTGCATGTTAGCAAATCTTTTGATGGATGGAGTGCCCTGTTTCCCCAATATAGGGGTCCCACATGAACAAGGGATCAAGTAGACACCCTTCATGTCCTTAGGGTTAATGAGATCCTTCACCAATCGGAGGGAATTGCGAATGGTGTTGAGGGGCCTAAAGGTTGAGGGAATATCATACCTTTTAAGGATCTGAGCAATCTTGTCCGTGGTTCCTTGGACATAGGGAAGATGGACACCTAGACGGCGCTCTTTTGGCTCTTTCCTAATTAACGCATTTTTAGAGGCTTTACGGAAATCCTTCTAACCTAGGCACCTACTATATCCATTCTCCACAAAGACATTAAGGAGATGTGATCTCTCCTTATCAAAGCTCTCACAATCAGAGATCCTAAAGGCACGAGTAGCGAGGGTGTTAAGAACACCCAACTTCTTAGCAGGGAAATGATGGGAATTGGCATGAAGATATTGCTCAATATGTGTTTTATTTCAGAACACAGAGCGGGAGAGAAAGCCATCCTTATTCCGAGATATAAGAATATCCAGGAAAGTTAGGCAACCATTGACCTCTTTTTCCATGGTGAACTTAATGGCAGAAGACCGACTGTTGAGGTGATTAAAGAAACGATCTAGCTCCTCAGGGCCATGGGGCCAGATGACAATGCATACTGAGTAGTATCTTCATGCCGATTCCCATCATTTCCCTGCTCAGAAGTTGGGTGTTTTTAACACCCTCGCTACTTGTGCCCTTAGGATCTCTGATTGTGAGAACTTTGATAAGGAGAGATCCCATCTCCATAATGTCTTTGTGGAGAACGGATATAGTAGGTGCCTAGGTTAGAAGGCTTTCCGTAAAGCCTCTAAAAATGCGTTAATTAGGAAAGAGCCAAAAGAGTGCCGTCTAGGTGTTCATCTTCCCTATGTCCAAGGAACCACGGACAAGATTGCTCAGACCCTTAAAAGGTATGATATTCCCTCAACCTTTAGGCCCCTCAACACCATTCGTAATTCCCTCCGATCGGTGAAAGATCCCGTTAACCCTAAGGACATGAAGGGTGTCTACTTGATCCCTTGTTCATGTGCGACCCCCTATATTGGGGAAACAGGGCGCTCCATCCATCAAAGGATCTGTGAACATGCGGCCGACCTAAGACATGGGAGATCCAAGTCTTCAGCATTAGCAGAGCATGTGGAAAAGACCAAGCATCAGGTGTGTATTGAGGAGGCCAAGGTTGTTGCCAAAGTTGCTCAGTTCCATCATCATAAATTTAGGGAAGCTATTGAGATTGCAAAGAGGCCGAGCAATCTCAATAGAGATGATGGTTGGAAAATCAGTAGGTGCTGGATTCCAACACTCTCTTCTTAGTCAATTTTTCTGCCACCTCCTCATTTTTGAGCTCTTTTTATA
>APFE030838041.1:0-14101 GCA_000404065.3 Pinus taeda | reverse complement strand
TTTTTACTATCAAAAACTTATAATTTTAAAGTTTTCATATCAGTGTTGATATTTACATAAATTTTAAAATTTTTAACTTTAAGGTTTTAGCTTTAAGGTTCGATCAATCCATAAAGCTTGATTGTTCCTTAAAATTCGATCGAGCTCCTAACCTGGGGTTACATAGGAGCTTGTTTTAGCATTTATTTAAACGTTAGATCAAGCTATTTTTAAGCAGCTCAATCGAATGCTTCAAAATTGCTCAATCGAGTGCTTAAAATTGCTTAATCAATCATCATTTTTCCACCAAAACCCGCCCTCGTTTTGAAAAAAAGTGTAAACAAACTCCATGCTTTCACCTCTAAGGTCTTTTCTCTATGTTCAATCCCCTATAATCATGAACTGAACTCCGATGACACTCAAAAACTGGCAATTGTTTAACCATATAACCCACCTGGCTTAAATTCCTTGCTACATGTTTGATCTCCTGCAATAGTGAGATGAACCCACCTGGCCTAAGTTCCTTGCTCCACGTTCGATCCACTACAATCGTGAGATGAACCCACTTGGACTAAGGTCCTTTCTTTGTATTTTATCTCATGCAAATGCGATACAATACTTACCGTATTCAGTGCTAATGAGATTATCTAGCTTTATTGGAGAAAAAGGCACAAAGGAAGTTGGAAATCATTTCCACCAAAAGATTATTTTGAGACTCCAAGGACCCTAGAATGCACAACTGGAAAACCCTATTCTCTAGGGAATCACAAGGTCGTGATACTTTACCCAAAGATACAACCACCGAGGAGGTCCTTGCTCCATGTTTGATCCCATCTAGTCATGAGATGAAGAGGTTGCCTTGCACCTACCTATTTTAGCATCATGTCAAAGGAGATGAAGAGGTTGCAATGCTACCGCTTGTTTGAAAATTGTATTAGAGGAGACAATGAAAATATGAGAAAAATGGTAATGTGAATGACACCATATAATTTCCATGAGTAATTTTATACTGATTTTGTTTAATTGAAATTTGATTCTGATTATAGTCTCTGGAAAATAATCCTTTATGAATTTACCATACATGCTTTATGCCTCTACCCTTTGATTTTGATTATATGATTTGGTAAAAGAACCTTTTATTCCTTTATCATTTTTGTGTAGCTCCAGGAGTTTGAGTACTAACTCCTTATGCTCGAATATTCCAAATCCCAAGCATATCTAGATCACTCCATTTCGGGACTTGGTGTGATCAATGCAAATTTGTTGTATTTCATTATCCCTCAAGGATATTGTTGATATACCTAGGTTTAATACTAACAAGTAGTCTAATTGTCTTCCTATTCACATAAGAAACCAAATATGAGAGATTTCCATGAGACTGTTGATATCCTTAGGTTTAAGACTAACAAGAAGTCTCATTATTTTCCTATTCACACAAAATAATAATTATGAGTTATACAACATTGCCTCACATGTTATTGTTGATTTGAAATTCATAATATCGTGCTTCCCTAGTTTTTGGGCAGGTAATTATAGATAAAATATTTCAAGCATAATTTTTATGAGTGCAAAACAAGGGAAAATTACGTATTTAACTTCTTTGTAATAGATTCATATTCCATGGCATGGAAGTTAAAGTCCTTATCAAGTTATTAATATGTAACTTCCCCTTGTAGATAAAATCAAATAACAAATATTAATACTATTATTGAAATCAAATTCTTGGAACTGTGACATCGAATACTAACTAATGCTAGATGAATTACTCACTTTTTAAGACATCAATAGAAATTTAGAAATAGATTCATATGCGTTCTCATTAAACATGCAAAACAATATCACAAATATGTGTTTACAAGAATAGGTTCAAGATTTCATCTCGGGAAAGAAAAATAATAGAAATACAATTGCACAAATTGGACCCTATGAGGCTACACAATTCACATAGGTTGCATGTGGAACAAAATTAACCAACTTGAATGGTAAATGCAAAACTAAGGGTAATAGGAATCTAGGAACAATAATATTTCCAATCAACCAAGGCACAATTTGATATGTCCTCTAAACAAAACCCTGAATGTGTGGGATTTGGAGTGGTTTTCAACGATCCCATGCCCAGATTGCCTTCGTGTATGTGGTTTCCTTTATTTTTGTGAATCTTATGGAAATTCTAGAAGTAGATTATGTTCCTTATATAATTTGCTTGAATAGGGATAATATATTTGTAGGATGATATTCAAATGAGAGAACTTACTACTCTTCAACTTAGAGAAGGCTTTAATGTGGACTTAGATCATGCTCTTATGTCACATATACTTCTCATTCATTGGAAGCTTTGATCTTAGACAATGAATTTAGGACTTGAAGATTTTATAACTTTGACCTTTCTTCTCCTTGGATGCTTCAATATGTTCTTGGATGATAACTTTGATAGTGGCAAATTTCAAAACTTCTTGTAGCTTCAAGACTACCTTCACAAGTTTGACTAACGTCACACTAGTCTCTGATCATAGAAAACATTGTGCCACAATATATTGCATAAACATAGAGAGAAGGAATTACATGAGGCTCATATTCCACATAAAGTATCATGTGATATAGACTTGCATATCACAGAATATTGCAGCCTTAAGAATTCGTCTTCCATAGAAAGCTATAGCCTCAGACATCTTCAAATTTCTTCATCACATAAGAGATGAATTTCTTATCAAATGGAGGAGCAGCAAAGCCAATATATAGTGGTTTTTTCATCCGGAAGCATGTTTCTACTTGTAGGGATGACTTGTCTTCTAGAGGGACAACTTGGTCAACTTGGGGACACAAATATACATTTAAAAATTCAAATTTCTTTCTTATAAAATGTCCAAATGGGACATGTCAAAATTTTCTTTTGATTCAAAAATGAATTATTTTGACTTTTATCATTTAAATATTCTTTACAAATTAATTAATGACGAAAGCATACATTATGAAGACTGACCATAGCAACAAAAATCAACACAAAAAAATGTCCAAAACACAAAATTCAAAATTTCCATCAATATGGTTCTTTATAAGTCACCTTATTCATATTACATGAACACAAATATATATAATTTAATATTCATAAAATAAATAATTTAGTGCAAATCATACATACAATTAATGTGATTAGTACCTAGTTTTAGTAGAAAATGATATGGTCATCCTTTGATTAATCAACACCAATATCCTTGATAGTGATCACATAATACATAACATCACATAATCCATAACAATTGATTCATGTTCTCTTTTTCATCTTCTTCTCTTTAGAATTATCTACTTGCACATTCTACTTCACGGAGCTAGTGAAGCACTTCCATAAAGAGGATAGCGTACCAATTTTGTTTAACATAATTTTGGAAATATTTTATTTACTTGATATATATTCGCTTAAAACAAACCAATTTTCAAAGTGGGCAAACCATCAAGAAAAAATAACTTTACAACTTTCAATGGATGTAAGGTTAAACATTCATATTTTAGATAAATTTTAATGCACATTCATACACAAATCATCATCATTGAAACATCATAAACATCATCATTAATACATATGAAATAATAATCCCCATAGATGCACCCTAGTAGCTAAGATTCTTCATAATGTGGCATAAATTCAAAACATCTTCAAAAATGAAATTGATCTAATGATTATAGGATGGGGTGGGTCTGATGCTTATGGGTGTGTCACCACTTTTCCTTGTAATGGAACTTGACCATTGAGATGTTTATTTAGATTGAATGGTTGAGCTAAAATGAAGCCATGGGGTACTGATAGTTTCATTATCCATAAAAATTCATGTTCAAAGCATGTTATTCTACTTGGAGATAGGAAAATAGGTATCAAGGAGTATGGTAAGAATTACTTTGGTGGATTCTATAGATCTAGAAATACTGAATGCATTGGTGCATGGGGAATTCAAAATCATGTTTGTAATTGTATTCTCTTTTCCCATTGGCCATGGTTGAAAATGATGAGGACATGGGATTAATAAACATAAATATCAAAAGGAGGATGATCTGATTGTAGTGGGAATCCAATGGGAATTTCATTGATGATGATTTAGCAATGCTTTATCTTTTATTCTAATTTTTTTATTGCAAAAATGTGTACAATTATAGCTCAATACATTGACTTTGAATCCAGTTTGGTGGAATCCTAGAGGCATAATCCATTTCTCTAGTGGGACAATCAACTTAAACATTTCTACCATTCAATTATTTGTTGTAATTCATTTGAAAGATAGAATTTTTTAACGTCATAATTATTTGTGACTATTTATCTATATGTTATTCAACATTCTTTTACTTCAATTATGTCATCAAGTGATTATACATTTAATTATGGAGATCACAATTCACAAAAAGAAATAAAAATCAAAAGTTTAGACTAGAGGCCAAGGCAAAACCCACAAGGGGAAAAACCATGAGTCCTTTCCTTATATATTCTTTGTTAACAAGAGAAATCCAAGTCAATCTAACTAGAAATCTAAGTGAAATCACATAATCACAGAGAATTATATCCTTAGGAAATTCACATTATCATAGAGATAAGTGTTATAGGAAACTTGCATCATCACAAAGATAGGTTTCACAGGAAACTCATCCTCCATGGAAGAATATAGCCTCAGACTTCATCGAATTTCTTCACCACAAAATAGTCATGAATTGATTGCCAAAATGTGGAGAATAGATGCCAATTTATAGTTGTTTCCATGTCAGAAAAGGTGCCACTAAAGGCTAAGCCAACTTGACTCTAGGAGGGTAGGCTTGGTTAACTTGGAGAGACAAAATTACACATAAAATTTCAATTTTTCTTTTTCTTTTCATTGTCCAAACAGGACATGATTTTTTTTTTCTTTTATCTTTAAACAATTTTTTTTTGAAACATAATGACAATATTATCAAGATAGAACCTAGTTACAAATTTCTACATTATTGAGATACAAAAAAACTTTGAATGAATAAAAAAACATCCTAAATGCTTGAATGGACAAAATTGGCTTAAATGCTCAAATTCAACTTGGAACATAAACACCGATATGTTGATTATATAAAAGAAGAAATAGGTAAATTCAATGTTGGATAAGCTTCATGCCCTAGAGATATAATTATATTCAAATCCATGGAAAGAGAATTGTGTGAATGATTTCTATTTCTTTCTCGAAATCATAAGTGTCTAGAAAATAGATATCCAAAAAATATTGGTAAATGAGGTGATGTAGGATTTCAAAGATATCCATTTTTTCCATGAGGGTATGTTCTATGGTTATGATGCCATCCCATATTACTTACCAAAATTAAGTGCATATAAAGAAAACTCAAAATTACACTCAACAAAAATAAAGACAAAATGATAAGACTGAAATATATAGCACATTTTGATGGACACTATATTATAGTAAAAATTCACCAGGCTATGTTCATACAATATGAATGAGGTGACTTATAAATAACCATTTTGATGGGAATTTTGAACTCTCCATCAAAATTCATTGCAACCTTTCTAAAAACCCATTCTTGTACTCAAATAATGTAGTGTAATAAGGTAATTTCAGTACCAACCTAAGGTAATTCTGCCCTGGGGTTTATTATAGAAACTTAATTTTCTCTTTTCCTTGTTTAAATGTTATTACCCATCACACATTAAACAATTATTTGTGTCCATTACATGAAACAAACAATCAATACACCATCACAGAACGATCCACGAATTATGAAAAAAGTATCATATTTTTGACCCTATAACTAGTTTGATTCCATATAGGTTATCTAAGACCCTTTTTTTCAACTTTCTACTTAATGGTTCCACCATTATTTGTTTAAATAATTGAAATAAAATTGATTTTGTTGATATATGTAGTCTACGAGACATGACCGCGGTGATCCTGATTGGTTTGATAAGGATGATTTTTTCATTTCTCCCAACCTAATTGTAACAATCAATAAGCTTGTGGTTAGAAAAAACAAAGAACTTGCTCGTGTGATTCATGCTAGAGATAAAACTCATAAGGTTAATTATAGGATTAACATATTGAACCAATATCTTCAGAGATATTAGGTAATAATTATATTATAAAGTGGTTTTTTTTATGTCATAAGTTCAATTATGAAAGTTTGTTTTTTAACTTTTACAATATCTAATAGAAAAACAATTTCCTTCTTATATAGAATTTTTTGCAGAGACTACACAACATACAACCACCACAAGCCAACTTTCAATGGAAAAACATTTCATACATGAGGATCCTCTACCAGAAAAGGAGCATGGGGAAGTCATTCCAATGTTGTCAACTAGTGCACGAGGTAAATAACTACATTGCAAAGGTATTTTTTAGTTTTAATGAACTACTTCAATGATATTTCCTTTGAATGTGTTATTTAAATCTTTCAATAGCATCACCTTTTATTCATTTAGAAATGGGATTACAATTAAAAATATTTAATTTCAAATGGTGCATTAATTATAATATTTCTTGTTTCAACTCCAGAGCATGTAGAGGATGATGATACATAAGAAGAGGAACATATGGCAAGTTTGAAACTACTCCTCTTTCCTTCGCTACTGAAGCAATTAAAGAAACTCTAGTGCTATTTTTATTAATGAATTGCTTGTAATAATAATAACAAAAAATATCAATTTAAAATTTCTTTCTTGTTACAACTGATAATCCACCCCTCTTGAGATAGCCTCGATGATGTCAAGAGTACATGAGCAGGTCGTTAATGGGAGCTACAATGGACATAAGAACTGCAGGGGAAGAAGAAAATAATGAAGTAATTTCTAAATTATTTAAAAAAATAAGAATAAGAGAAAAGAAAAAAAATTGATAGTGCTACTTATATTCATTTGAAACATCATGTCCCAATATGAAAACGTGATAATTTATTGAGATGAGTTTTTTTTGTCTATTATAATTAATGAATGATGTATTTTATATGTTAATGAATTATTTATATATGTTTCTTTATGTACAAAACCACATATGTTTCTTTATGAATTTTTTGTTTTCTAGTGTATATGCATGAATCCTAATGAGTTGATTTCAACTATTTTCTAGTAGATAGATTGGGTACTGGGGAATGGAGAGTGATTTGAGGGGGAGGGGAATAATATATTCCACCTTGACATGGTTGTCGTTGTTCAATAGAGAATAATTTAGGACTTGGACAGTCTTGGAGAAAACCTCCCTCATTCCAATAGATGAACAACTAAGTCAATATTGACTTCGTTGTTGCTTCGTCAAATCGAGGAATGTTTGCTGCAAGATTAGTCTACTCCAATAAATTATTCTCGAAACCAGGAGGAGCTTATCTAGGTTCATGCGCCTCAGTCTTTCTATTTTTTATTTAGTCATAAAAATGTTTCTGAACTTATTCTATTATTTTACTTATTCTTTATCTACCTTTAGCATAATTTATGTGTATTGTAGGTATTTTTATTCCAAAAAGTTTTCGTCCACAAATGTAACATGGATGGAAATCAAGTGAATGAATTTTTGCTCTTCATTAGCCATTCTTTTTTAGGTGTGCACCCTACCCTTTACATTTCATAAGATATATCCAAAGCCTATCCTGTGTATTTAGAATGGGAATAGAAATGAGTAAGGAAATCGTATGTTACATGAGGGGGCTCATACCATCCCTTTGCATCTTGAATTCAAAATTAGATTGACGACTTCAAATTTCTTGGTATGTGCCAGTATATCTATCATGCATAAATCCTTCTTTTCATATGGTCCATTTCAATAATTTCAATGCTAATACTTCCCATAAATTCAATGCATTATGATCTAAGTATATTTGTTTTACCCTATTAGGACTTCAAGCTCTAGTGAAAAATCATTTCAAACCAAATCAGTTAACGAGTCATGTCTTCATCCATCCAAGTGTATCATTTCTTGATAGGGTGGTGATGTTATATTGTCGACATAAAATTATTCATGCAAGCATTGTTGTGGTGGAAGAATTTCATTATGGTTGCTTTCCGTCCAACCATAAATTTGTTTTGTTGGAGTTTTGTCTACAAGCCTATGAATTTTTTTTCCATCTAGTGGTTATAGTTTTGAAGGTCCATTGTTTTGAATCTTTACCAATACAAACTTTCCAAGGGATGAGGACTAGAAATTGCCCAATTGTTTTTGTTCTTGGTGATAAAAGAAAAAATGCACTCCTTGCTTTATATTTTTTTCATGTGCATGTTTCATTTTATCACTCTTTACCCATTTTATCACTCTTCAACCACTTTTTTTGATCTACACATAATCTGAATTTATCCATTTCTAACAAATTGAGCAAACTTTATTTAAGAGAATCAATATCAATGCATATTGACAATAGCGTTATGTGCAACAGATAGACTAACTATTTGATCAAAGTTATGGTATCTTGGTAATACACCAATTCAACGGATGAATGGCCCATGGAGTGATTTTGGAGTTTGTATGTCATAGAGAATTGTGGGAAGGCAATACACCCCATTTTTTTAATCCAATATACAAAATATATTCAATGTATTGGAGATGATCTTTATTGTTTCTTCATCCACAACATTTCTTATTAAAAAATATTATGTTAAATTCTTGATGATGTTTTTTTAGTAAAATGAATTCCATTTTCACTTAATAGCATTATAAGGGAAATACAACCCTAGGGTGTACCTTCTGAAAATGAAACTACGAAACTGCACTTGTGTTATCCTTAATTCTGGTGATTACATTTGACCCATGGAATGATTGTGGAGTTGGATTTCCTAGAGAATTGTGGGAAGGCACTACACTGTATTTTTTTAATCCAATCTACAACATTTCTTCAATTTATTGGAGATTATCTTTATTGTTTCTTTAACCACCACATTTGCATGTTGGCAATGTCATGAATTATTAAAATACATTATGTTCTTGATAAATTTTTTAGCAAATGAATTCCATTATAAATTGTTTCTGAACTTATTTTATTATTTTACTTATTCTTTATCTACCTTAAGCATAATTTATGTGTATTGCAGATATTTTTATTCCAAAAAGTTTTCGTCCACAAATGTAACATGGATGGAAATCAAGTGAATGAATTTCTCCTCTTCATTTAGCCATTCTTTTTTAGGTGTACACCCTACCCTTTGCATTTCATAAAATATATCCATAGCCTATCTTGTCTATATGGAATGGCCATAAAAATGAATAACGAAATTGTATGTTACAAGAGGGGGCTCATACCATCCCTTTGCATCTTGAGTTCAAAATCAGATTGATGACCTCAAATTTCCTCGTATGAGCCAGTATACCTATCATGCATAAATCCTTCTTTTCATACGGTGCATTTGAATAATTTCAATGCTAATACTTCCCATAAATTCAATGCATTATGATCTAAGTATATTTTTATTACCCTATTAGGACTTCAAGCTCTAGTGAAAAATCATTAAACCAAATCAGTTAACGAGTCATGTCTTCATGCCATCCAAGTGTATCATTTGTTGATAGGGCAATGATGTTATATTGTTGACATAAAATTATTCCTGTAAGCATTGGTGTGGTGGAAGAATTTCATTCTGGTTGCTTGACATCCAACCATAAATTTGTTTTGTTGGATTTTTGTCTACAAGTATACAAAATTTTTGTCCATCTAGTGGTTTTAGTTTTGAAGGTCCATTGTTTTGGAGCTTTACCAATATAAACTTTCCAAGGCATGAGGACTACAAATTGCCCAATTTTTTTTGTTCTTGGTGATAAAAAGAAAAATGCACTCCTTGCTTTATATTTTTGTCATGTGCATGTTTCATTTTATCACTCTTTACCCATTTTATCACTCTTCACCACTTTTTTTGATCTACACATAATTTAAATTTCCCCATTTCCAACAAATTGGGAAAAAATTATTTAAGAGAATGAGTATCGATGCATCTTGACAATAGTGTTATGTGAAACAATTAGACTAAATATTTGATAAAGGTTATGGTATCTTGGTAATACACCAATTCAATGGATGAATGGCCCATGGAGTGATTTTGGAGTTTGTATTTTCCAGAGAATTGTGGGAAGGCATTACACCCCATTTTTTTACTTCAATATACAAAATTTATTCAATGCATTGGAGATGACTTTATTGTATCTTCAACCACCACATTTCTTATTAAAAGCTATTATGTTAAATTTTTGATAATGTGTTTTTAGTAAAATGAATTCCATTTTCACATACTAGCATTATAAGGGGCATACAACCCTAGGGTGTACCTTTTGAAAATGAAACTACGCAACTGCACTTGTGTTATCCTTCATTCTGGTAGTATATTTACCATATTGAGTGATTTGGAGTTTTGATTTCTATGAGAATTGGAGGAAGTTCACTACACCGATTTTCTTAATCCAACTACAAAATTTCTTTCAATTTATGCCGAGATTATCTTTATGTCTTTCACCATCCACATTTCATTTGTAACGTTGATAATTATTAAAATTTATATTTAATTCTTGATAATTTTTAGCAAAAATTAATTCTATTATAAAAATTTCTGAACTAGTTTATATCTTTACTTTTCTTATCTACCTTAAGCATAATTTATGTATTGCAATATTTTTATTCCAAAGTTTCTTCCACCAAATGTAACATTGATGCGAAAATCAATTAATAATTTCTCCTCTTCATTAGCTATTTTTTTTTTTTTTTTTTTTTTTCAGGCGTGCCACGCTACCTTTTGCATGTTCATAAAATATATTCAATCCATCTGTTTGTATTTAAATGGCCATATAAATGAATAAGGAAAATGATATTTACAAGAGGGGCTTCATACCATCCCTTGCATCTTATATTCCAAATCAGTTGGACCTCAAATTTCCTGGCATGTGCCAGTATACCTATCATGCATAAATCCTTCTTTTCATATGGTCCATTTGAATAATATCAATGCTAATACTTCCCATAAATTCAATGCATTATGATCTAAGTATATTTGTATTACCCTGTTAGGACTTCAAGCTCTGGTGAGAAATCATTTCAAACCAAATCAGTTAGCGAGTCATGTCTTCATGCCATCCAAGTGTATCATTTCTTGATAGGGCGGTGATGTTATATTGTTGACATAAAATTATTCATGCAAGGATTGGTGTGGTGGAAGAATTTCATTATGGTGGCTTTACATCCAACCATAAATTTGTTTTGTTGTAGTTTTGTCTATAAGCCTTCAAAATTTTTGTCCATCTAGTGGTTTCAGTTTTGAAGGTCCATTGTTTTGAAGCTTTACCAATACAAACTTTCCAAGGGATGAGAACTACAAATTTCCCAATTGTTTTTGTTCTTGGTGATAAAAAGAAAAATGCACTCGCTTTATATTTTTGTCACGTGCATGTTTCATTTTATCACTCTTTACCCATTTTATCACTCTTCACCTGCTTTTGTTCATCTACACATAATTTGAATTTATCCATTTCCAACAAATTGAGCAAACTTTATTTAAGAGAATGAGTATCAATGCATCATGACAATAGTGTTATGTGAAATAATTAGACTAAATACTTGATCAAGGTTATCGTATCTTGGCAATACAACAATTCAACAGATGAATGGCCCATGGAGTGGTTTTCGAGTTTGTATTTCCTAGAGAATTGTGGGAAGGAACTACACCCCATTTTTTTAATCCAATATACAAAATTTATTCAATGTATTGGAGATGATCTTTATTGTTTCTTCAACCACCACATTTCTTATTAAAAACTATTATGTTAAATTCTTGCTGATTTTTTCTAGTAAAATGAATTCCATTTTCACATACTAGCATTATAAGAGCGCATACAACCCTAGCTTACCTTCTAAAAATGAAACTATGCAACTGGAAATTGTTTATCCTTCATCTGTTGATTACATACCATTGATAGCTTTGATTATTCCAAGAGAATTGTGGGAAGCACTCACTGTATTTTTTAATTCCAATCTACAAATTGCTTTCAATTTTACTGAAGAAAATACAATAATTTTCTTTAACCACAGCATTTCCATTTCGGTAATCCGAAAATTATAAAAATTATTATGAATTTCTTGATTAATTTTTTAGGAAATATAATTCCATTATAAATGTTTCTGAAACTTATTTATTATTTTACTTATAATTTATTCACCATTAGCATTATTTATGCGTATTCCGGTATTTATTTCCAAAATTTTCGTCCACAAATGTAACTGCATTTAAATCTAAGTGAATGAATTTATTCTCTTCATTAGCCATTCTTTCTGTTGTTCGCACCCCTTAACATTTGCCCATTTCATAAAATATATCCATAAGCCTATCCTTTGTATTTAGAATGGCCATAGAAATGAATAAGCATATTTTATGTTACAAGAGGGGGCTCATACCATCCCTTTGCATCTTGAATTCAAAATCAGATTGATGACCTCAAGTTTCCTAGCATGTGCCAGTATACCTATCATGCATAAATCCTTCTTTTAATATGGTCCATTTGAATAATTTTAATGCTAATACTTCCCATAAATTCAATGCATTATGATCTAAGTATATTTGTATTCCATGTTAGGAATTCAAGCTTTGGTGAAAAATCATTTCAAACCAACTCAGTTAAAGAGTCATGTCTTCATGCCATTAAAGTGTATCATTTCCTTATAGGGCAGTGGTGTTATATTGTTGACATAAAATTATTCATGCAAGCATTGGTGTGGTGGGTGAACTTCATTATGGTTTCTTGCCATCCAACCATAAATTTGTTTTGTTGGAGTTTTGTCTACAAGCCTATGAAATTTTTGTCCATCTAGTGCTTTTAGTTTGAAGGTCCCTTCTTCTGATACTTACCATACAAACTCCAAGGATAGACACAAATTCCCCATTGTTTTTTCTGGATAAAAAAGAAAATGCCACTCCTTGCTTTATATTTAATATGCATCTTTTATTTTATTCAGGTGTTACCCATTATTTCACTCTTCAACCGCTTTTGTGATCTACACAAAATATGAATTATCCAATTCCAACAAATTGAGAAAATATTAAGAGAATGAGTATCGATGCATCTTGACAATAGTGTTATGTGAAACAATTAGATTAAATATTTGATCAAGCTTATGGTATCTTGGTAATACACTAATTCAACAAATGAATGGCCCATGGAGTGATTTTGGAGTTTGTATTTCCTAGAGAATTGTGGGAAGGCACTATACCCCATTTTTTTAATTTAACATACACAATTTATTCAATGTATTGGATATGATCTTTATTGTCTCTTCAACCACCACATTTCTTATTAAAAACTATTATGTTAAATTCTTGATGATGTTTTTTTAGTAAAATGAATTCCATTTTCACTTACTAGCATTATAAGGGGCATACAACCCTAGGGTGTACCTTCTGAAAATGAAACTACGCAACTGCACTTGTGTTATCCTTCGTTTTGGTGATTACATTTGACCCATGGAGTGATTGTGGAGTTTGGATTTCCTAGAGAATTGTGGGAAGGCACTACACCATATTTTTTAATCCCATCTACAAAATTTCTTCAATTTATTGGAGATTATCTTTATTGTTTCTTTAACCACCACATTTGCATGTTGGTAATGTGATGAATTATTAAAAATTATTATGTTAATTTCTTGATAATTTTTTTAGCAAAATGAATTCCATTATAAAAATGCTTCTGAACTTATTTTATTATTTTTCTTATTATTTATCTACCTTTAGCATAATTTATGTGTATTGTAGGTATTTTTATTCCAAAAATTTTTCGTCCACAAATGTAACATGGATGGAAATCAATTGAATGAAATTCTCCTCTTCATTAAGCATTCTTTTTCAGGTGTGCACCCTACCTTTTGCCTATCTTGTGTATTTAGAATGGCCATGGAAATGAATAAGGAAATTGTGTGCTACAAGAGGGGGCTCATACCATCCCTTTGCATCTTGAATTCAAAATCAGATTGACGACCTCAAATTTCCTGGCATGTGCCCAGTATACCTATCATGCATAAATCCTTCTTTTCATATGGTCCATTTGAATAATTTCAATGCTAATACTTCCCATAAATTCAATGCATTATGATCGAAGTATATTTGTATTACCTTTTTAGGACTTCAAGCTCTGGTGAAAAATCATTTCAAACCAAA
>APFE030838033.1:0-13473 GCA_000404065.3 Pinus taeda | reverse complement strand
ATTTGTTTCATGGACTCCTTGAATTTCATGTTAAATATGTTTTATAATATTGGATATTTAGGTGCTATTTAATTGTTTTCCTTGTTTGTCATTGCAGGTTTTCGATAAAGGAACTTACTTGGATCAAAGAAGCGAAGGCATCTCCGAACCTGCGTTGGACATGAGGTAGGCCCTTAAACACACTTGTTTCCCATTACTTATAAAATGCATTTAGAGAAAGATAGTGTTTGGTTGGTTTGTTTGTCATTAGGTCTTCATTAGATTCTAGGAAGGTCTGTCTTGTCCGCAAGATCGACTGATTCCGCGTGACAGCTTGCAAGTGAGATTCTCCTCGATATTAACTAAATTTATCTTCTTTGCTTTCCGTAATTCAATATAAGTGGCTTGGACACATACTTCGTCTAAGTTACTTGGATTAAACATGAATATTGTATTGTGAATGTATTCAGGTAACCCACCTATATACTTCATTAGGGTTTCTTGAGTGTGTAATGGAATATTTAAGGTCAAATCTTTCTTTTGAAATTCCTTTATGTATTCTTGCATTATTTGTCCTTTCCTTAACTTAAGACTTTTCCATTCAATTAATGCTTTCTCTTTTTATCCTAAGGTATATAATGGTTTCCTCATTGCAAGAACAAAGTCATTCCATGATGGGAAAATCTTACCAATCACTTGAGTTCCATGCTGCATTTTACTATGCCACCAAACAAGTGTTGTGCCTTCAAAACAAAGTGACACCAATCTGATTTTTATGACTTCATTTGTAGTCTGTTGCACACTACAATACAATTCAATTCAATTTTTCTGATCTAGTTATCAAATATTTTAGCATTAATTTCTCCATTATACATTGGTATGTCATATTTTACATCTAAATTTAATAGAGGTTTTGGCAAAGACGTTTTAGGTTGTTTTAATAGTGAAGAGATATGATCCTTTTTCTCATATTTGACTTCTTTACTTGAATGTGATCATTGTCATTTCTTATCTTTAGGCTCATATTTGGGCTCATATTCATATTTTTCCTTCTTGAATTCACAGTACATATCCTAAACCATGGCTCACAAGGTCATAAATATATCCACAAAACCTGCAATAGAAAGGATGATCACTACAGCCTTCTTAAGCCATCTCTTATATGCGAGTTGTTCTTCTCCTTGAACCAGTTTCAAGATTTCCTTCAACAAGTTCTCCTTCACTATGTATTGACTTTATGTTGGTGATCATGCACACTTATAAACCAAGTTTATCAAAAAACACTTTGATACCACTTGATCTGAATCTCAACCATTAAATTAATACTTGGTTTATAAAAAATTCAAAGGTGTTTTTACATGTTAAAAATCACTATTAAAAAAAACTCAAATTTTAATGAAATGTGAAACTTGTAGAGAATTTGTAGCAAAATAAATAAGAACAAATCTCACAAAGGAAAAAGACACCAAAAATTGATAAGAGAGTTTGTCTTATCTCAAAAGCCTACATCATTGGGCCTAGTCTTCAATGGGGAAGCCTCTTTATTAATTTTTTAAAGCCATCACAGTACATAAAAATTACATCAAATCAAATTTTGACTAGTCCTACTATGTTCTTCTCGACGTTAGAATTCCAATGCAACTGACATCACTGCAATAGAGCTCCCAAAACTCCCGGAATGAGCCTCCAAAGTTTGAATGTCATGATTCCTCTCACCGTCTCTGCATAAAAGACACTTCGTTGCATAAATGTTCAATTTTGATTCTTGTGGAACATTGGTAAAGTATAATAATAATGTAGGGGAGGCCGGGGGTACAAGCCGCCTCCCTATACTTCGCTGTTTTATTTAATATATATGATTTTTTTTGTGATGTGGTTTAACCACCATATCATAACCATATCCCATCCAATATATATTATTAACCTTATCCCATTTATATAAAAAATAAACCCATGTTATATGCCACAATATATATCCATAATACTTTACGTTATATGCCACATACTTCATCCAATGAATATGTTCAGAGTTTGTTGAATGGAGGGTTGATAGGTATGGTGGATCTACCAACCATGATGGCCTATACCATTTTTTTTTTGCCAAAAAACAAATATTAACACCATAAATATATCTAGGATTCATTTCATAATAAGAACCATTGTTTTGGTGTATCAGTAAGTTGTTGTGCTTGCAAGGTTGAGGTCTTGGGATCAAATCCCGTTTGGTGTATCCAATCTAATAAAAAAATTTAACCAATATTAAAAGGCCATGTGTCACCTTGTCATTGGACCATGTGTGCTTCTAGAACCATAAATATATAACATGATCTGAAACCTACACTACTATAACCATGGATTTTTACAAACTTTGACTTTGACTTTTTGACCAGCTTTGACTAGAACTCTAACTTTGAATAACTTCTGCATATAGACTCACTTTTCGCTTGTTCAAGTTGTGTTGGATTCATTTTTTGATATATATATATATGCAATGGTATGCGTCTCGCTTGAATCTGAAGCCTTTTAATTTTTTTCCTTTTTAGATCCCTTTTAGATCAATGGTCACCTTAATGGGATGATGAAATAATACTCTTCTCCCAGTGCAACACTTAAGATACACTTTGTGATGATAATGAAGATACTAGTTAAGCAGTGCTCAAGACTTGGGAAAAATTTCTAATGCATGTCTTTATGATGAATAAAACATATTAGTGTAGGATAATGCATTAGAACTGCCCTTCAAGAATGTACAATTGAATCCCTTTGACTATATATGACACTTAAGATACACTTTACGATGAAAGTGACGACACTAGTAGATAATGTATAAAAATTTGGTAATGGGTCTAGTACATGTCTACATGGTAAATAGGACCCATTGGTACTATATTTTCCCCTTGAAATGGACCAGGACTCCATTTTTTGTGATGCACGACACTCCCATGCCAAAAGATGACACTTACAAAAGTAAGAGAAAAGTGCAAACGACACTTGCAAAGGCTTAAATAAAGTGGAAGAAACACATGCTAGAGTGAAGATAACATGAAAATGATAGTTATAAAATTGAATGTGAGAAAAACAAATATTTTTTAACATGAAAGCGGCACTTGAGAAAACAAAGGTGCGTCAAAGTGACAATTGAGAAAACTCACTGAAATGAAAGTGTAATTGAAATCGAAGTGAGAGAGATTGTCATTTAGGAGTGTGTGCACTAACTACCAATATGTGTTGTGAAACACACTATGCTTATGGATTACACTATCACTCTTACTGGTGATTGCACAATTCTTATCTTTAAGAGTTGCGTAATTCTCATCTAAGCTTGCATAGAAAGATGTGTGTTTGTAAATTCTTCAAAAATAGAGAATACATAGGAAAGTGAATTTGACACATAGAAGAAGACTCAATACTTCAAAATACATTATATGACCATGAAGTGATTGTAGAATGAAAGATTGCAAGATCTTCAGTATGCTCCAAAATTCAAGTGTAAGCAAAATTTTAGAGGGTGTTTGTCGCAATGAAAACACTTGACGATACACTTGTAGAAATCCAACTTCTCTACTCAAGATTCTTCTTTAAATGTAAGGTATAATTCTCTTATGATGTGTTTATTCACCATGTGGAATGCCTTGTCTTTACTACTTATCCCAGTTAAAGATATAGTTTCTTTTATTCCTTTGTCAGCTTCGAGCACCTCAATATAAGAATATTCACACCTCAAACTATTTTGATAAGGGAGAAGGATAATAAGTATACCTATATTTTAAGCACATTCCCTAGTGTTTCTATGATGCCAACAAACCTAAAAGGTACCTCGACAGAGTCACCTCAAGGAACCACAAGCATTGCTTTGCTGTTAGCGAGCCTCAACAGTAATCCATTGAAGTTGCTTACTTCACCTCTCTGCACAGGAAGCCTTTCTCTTCTTCATCTCTTTATTTAGTTACTAATGGAATGTGCAAAGACACTTATTTATCTTGATGGTGGAAGAGGGATCCCAGCTTATTGAGAATAGAAGAGGTTGATTCCTTGTTTAATGGATTTGAAATATAACCAAATTTCATATGCTCATTTAAAGATTTTCTCCTTTCCGTTTTCTACTTGATTGATTCAATAGGTTAAAATACCATTTAATACAAGGCTTAGTCATAATGGAAGATACTAATATAGGTACAAGCTTCATAGTTCGACCGAAGGATTTTTTTCTGGAACGAATTGTATTGTCCATTCAAACATCATAGACTTTAAATATATGTAAATCCAAAATAGGAAGAGGATAACAGATAAGCTAAGCATTGTTCATCATCATAACTTCCCTTTTCATGTTTTTTCACATCCTGTTTGGGCCAACAAGAGACATCTTTCATGCAAAGTTTTAGTAATAAAAAGACAAAAGAAACACATAAAAAAACATGGAAAAAATGAGCAAAACAAAGAAAATGGAGGTTGAACATAAAAGTAACATGCGAGGCAAAATTAAGAAAACAAAGGACATATTGATGGAGGGCAAGTGTAGGATGAGTGTAAAAGGGAACTAGGATGTAGCTATACCTACTCCTAACCTAACCAACTAGAAGGTCAGGGTCAAGTGTAATAAAATTTCCAATGTAGCCACCATAAATGCTTCCAACCTGCATACACAAACATACAAGCAAATAAAACAAGAATAAGACATTGTGTGAGAGAGAAGATAAGAATGTGAATGATTTCCATAAAATATTGAAGGTCTCATCAAAAGGAAATAATATGTTCCATAATAGCTAACCGTAACCATCCTATAACCTTACCTTCTTGATTAACACAACATTCAAACAAACCTTGATAACATCTTGTGAATGTACCTACATCTATTTTTTCCTACTTATCAAACATAAAAATATCAATTATTATTTTTAGCATAAGGTCTTTCTAAGTAATTATCTTCCATCTAATCATAAATTCAATCATGAAATCCAAAACAATCCTCTTGAAAACCCTAAATTCCTTGAAAATATGGATTTTTAATTAAAGGCACAAGATCAAGATGATAATTTTGTAAGAGAAAATAGGTTTGATCATATTCATAAGGCTTATCAAGATAGTGAGAGCTTAACATATCCATCTATGAAGAATGAAGTGCCTCAACTATTTGACAAATATCTAAACATCGAAATGATAAATTATAAATACCACTAGATTCAACTAGATCAAATGATGTAAAGAAACCATTATCAGTTATACTAGTGGGAAAATGGTTATTAAAATGACAAAACATTAGATCCAATGTTATGATAATATCAGTAGCTTAACATATAAGACTCTTCCTTGTTGATTAGTTCCCTTTGTGTCCAATTCCATACTAGATAGAGTAACATGAAATATTGAGGAAATAAAATAAATTATTCACCTTGTAAATCCGAGGAATTGATTAAAACAAAGTTTTGATAAAAGCTTAAAAGGATATATCAAATCAAATATAGAATCCATATCATTATGGGGTTTTTGATCCACTGAATGATTCAAGACTTCAATTTTGCTGAAAAGGATTGATTGGAATAGAATAAAAATGATCATGCTCAATGATATTCACAATGAATGTTAGGAGCTAATTGTATACCAAAACACTCAACAGATATAAAATTTTCGACTTTCGATCATCTTTACATTGATCTACTTGTTAGTGTGTAGATTTCGGAAAGGTGTACCAAAAATGCTTCACTTAAGTCATTGGTGACAAGTGACCCTAGCAAAAAAATATGGCTATTTGCGCTTTAGATATGTAATGAGAAAAGAAGAAAAACCCTGCAACATAAAGACCATATGAAATCTAAAAAATGTAACAACAAGAAATAACTGATGCAATAACCCAATAGGACAATACTATAAATGAATAATCTTTTATTAGAAAAATGCTAGTGAAGGAGATTTATAACAAGGGTCTACAAATCCCCCTCTAGGTGATGGGTCCTTTGAATCATGTCCTTGTGCTTCAACGATATGTTTCTCTCTCTCAATATGCAGAAAAAATAAAAAGAAAAATGGATCTCAAGTGGGAGCTTAAATGGCATGAGATGATAATGGTGACGATGATAGTGCTTATGGCGAAGAATGAATGGAAAACCCTCTTAGTTATAACAAAGTATTGGGTTAAATTAGAAATTGGAAAATAATAAAATATTATTGACCAATTCAAGGTCTAATCATTAGGAATACTTTATTATACTGTTTGGAGAGGGAAACGATATTTAAAATGGTCAAATATCTTTATTTAGATAATGGTTGAAGTAATTAACAACTAAAAGATTTATTAATCACTTTGCAAGGATCAAGAAAAGCGTGAATTCAAAATAATTATTAAATAGTGATTTAACAATTATTCAAAAAATAAAATTAAGGAATAGTAAATCAATATTGATTTATTTAATTATTCCTAGCTGACTTAGTCAAATGTGTTAAGAAACAATTATCAAATAACGATTTAATAATTTTTTCTAGAGAAAATTAAATAAATAATGGTTTATTCAATTATTCTCATGGGGTTTTTTGTTTTAAACAAAAATATTTTAATAAAAATGGTTTACTAAATTATTTCCTATGATAAAAGTGATTTTACTATGGTAAAATTAATCCTACATGGTGTATTTCGACCCACCTAGTTAGAAATCGCTAAGTGATCATTTTTAGGTGATAAGACATTGCCCCCCAATGTACGAGTGTTGGGAGAAAACGTATGACTGGAATACATTGTAGGTTACACTTCCATGAGAGAGTGGAGGGGAGTTAGAGAGAGAGAGAGAGAGAGAGAGAGAGAGAGAGAGAGAGAGAGAAATACAAGGAAGGATGGAGGAATGGAAGGGGTGAGACCTACTAAGCTGAAATAAGTCTCCTTTTATTTTGGAGTACATGATCTCGAATGAGGTGAGGGAGGCATACCCATATCGGCCAAGATAATTGAGTACAAATATTAATGGTGAGCCCAAGAATGTTGGACTAAGATATAAAGTACATGATACATGATATATGATATGTTGGCATCAATGGGCTAGAAAGTGATACAATAATGCAATGGGTCCCATCTACATAATGTGCTTGGAAAACAGAGGCCAAGGTTGAATACAATAATATCTTATGATCTATGTACAAGAGACATAATGTCCCTCATGCTAACATGGGGAGGGGGGATAACAACCAAAGAAGCCCTGCTACACAAGAAAGGGCTTTGAAGATATGAATGGATCATCTGAATGAGACATGCATGTTGTGTGTGCTACAAGCAACAGGAACCAAACACATCGAATGTATGGAACTAGATCTAAGGATGGATCATGATCTACTGACATCCGCACATGTGGGGGTTTACCTGAAGGGCCACCCCCTCATGAGGTCTATAACATGTTACAAACACCTGGGAAATATTGGTACAATTTGTTGGGTCATCGAACTATCAAGTGTGATTCTTGATCATGTAGATAATGAGTTGGAGTTGATCATGCGAGAAACAATCAAGTCAAAGGGAAATGATGATTCCATTTGCTTGATTTGAATCACTTAACAATGATGAAAGATAGAACCAAGTTACACCACTTTCTAGACCCCTCTCCTAGAATAAACGTGCTAAAGGAAAAAGAAGAGGGCCCGCTAGAGGTGAGGAAATGAGGATTCCTCAAGAAAGGAACAAGGTTCATAGCAATGTGACTAATGGACTGATTTCATGGATGATGATGGAAGGATACAAGATGAGAGGAAAAATGACAACTTCCCTTATCATAGAATCATATGCATGGTTGAACTAGCAATGACAGACTCGATTCTAGTGGGGATGTTCAAATACCCAGGTGGAGACTTTTCAAATATGGAGAAATATAGCTTGACGCCAAATATGAGCACAATGGGATGAATGTGACAAAAATATGTATGGGACACTATAACTAGACTCAAGGGGACTTGAAATAGACTCTATAGGTGTAAGGATGACTCATCTCTAATGCTCTAAACAAGGGTGAATTGATTATTCTGCCATAGGTGAGAGGCCCAAAGGGGACCATCAAAACATGAGTAAAAATGGTTACTCAAGATGTATATCGACACATGAGTTGACCAGTGCAAAGGTAAAGTGGTGCTAGAGTACAAGTGGATTGTTATAGGCATTTTTTTCACATCTAATCAGTGAGCCTCCTAATGGGATCAATCAACATCATATTCCCCTTTGTCACCATATTGCACAAAACTATATGCATGTACCTTTCATTTCCTATAGTTTGAGCCCTAGACTTGTTTATTTGAGCTAGTTTGAGGACCGACACTCCTTGTAGGACTACTGGGTGCGTTCACTAGCAGGTTGCTCCACTATGGCCTGCGTTGGTCACTAGTAGGATTCTCCCCTTTACACGTGTGTTGGTTCTAGAAATCCAGGGGAATGATCGGGATTCCTGAAGCTTCCCCTTATAGGAGGTTCCAAAAGTTGTTTCAACTACTTACCTTGGATTAAACATTTGGATCCTGTCCTTCCCTACATTGGAGTTTTCACGAATTATTCTTTGATCCCATCTCTCCATCAAAGATGGATATCTTACCCTATATTGGTAATTGGATAAGAACTCCCAACTTACCATACCTCTCGATATATTCCCAACCTTCTATGTGGTTGGGTGTTGGATTTTGGAGAGTGACTATACCCTTATGTTGTCGTAGTGAGTGGTCATCATCTCATGCATTTAGGGTGATTAGAGGTGCATATTGTGACAAGGAAAGGACATGTCAACAAATTGGAGGAGCTCTTCTACAAGCTCAACTGCTACTTATGGTTGTAATCTCCTTCCACTTATATTAATGTAAATAATTAATTATTTTCCTATATTTGATGTTGTTATTTCACTTATTTCAATACCATGCTGATCTATTGAATGAAGTACTTAGATGATACTGCATAGATCTCGTATTTTCTTGGCTTGTGTTATCTTACTGTGCAGGGTGTAATTTTGGAAATCAAAGTAGGAATTGGAGCTTCTAAGCTAAAGAAGGAACAAAGTGCACGAAGGATTCTAGGTAGGCCTTACTCTTTCATCTATTTAGTTTAAGGAAAAGAATTGTGTTCCTTGTCTCTCTGTTGTTCTAGGTTAGCCACCAACCTAGGGGAGAATATTTTGTCTGCAATCATAAATCCTGCATAAAAAATTGGTGACCATACTGGGGAACATCATATTCCCTTGGTTCTATCCTTTCCATTGTGTTTGATTACCTCCTTGACAAACCTTTGTCGTATCATCTAGCCAAGAACAAAGCTAGGAAGTGATTTCATTGAGCCTTTTTTACAATTTTTGTGTCGAAATTCTCTTTCATGGGCCCAACACACCCCTTGTTCCTTTGACGGAGTGTTGCACCTCAACCTAGCCCACTCGGCACCAATGTTGTAACATACTAGTGCCTCTTTTGCACCAACATTGGCCCCTATTTTTCCATGAATTTTTCCTTGGTTATTGAGCCTCTCTTTGGTCAGGATACTTCTAGCTAAACTTCCCTGAGACTCTTGAATGTCTTGTGGTCTCTCTAAAGCCTCCATTTGGTTTGCATATGTGTTTGATTTACTTTGTGAGAATTGGTTTTGATTTTTCTTTGCTATTATCGTTAGGTCACTTTCAAACTTGTCTTGTTTGATAATTGATTGCCTGGAGGAATTGTTGTTCTAGTCCTCATTTTGAATAGTCCATTTGAATTAGTGATTAGACTTTACATATTCATTTTCTTCATTTCAAAAATTAAGTGTGGGGAAAAGAAAAAATCTTGCATTTTCATCTAGGATTTTGTGTGTGAAATTGGAATTCGCTAGTGTGAAATTGCATATTTTTTCTTTCATTTTTTGCAAAAAAAATTCCCCCTCAATTGTCGAAAGGGGGGGGGGGGGGGGTGTTGTGGGGTTGAATTGTGTATGAGTGTTAATCACCTCTAAGTGAAATCTCTTTTGATTTTTGAATTTTTCACCCAATTTCATCTTTATTCCTCTGTTCATGAAATTTGAGACTACATTTGATTTCATTGGAATCCTCTTGTGTTTGTTTTGAAGAATTCTCTTAAATATATCACATTTTCATAGTTAAAATTCTGATTTTCACAGTTGAAAAGGAAATTGTGCATAGAATACATTTGCATAGTTTTCAAGGGAATCTTTCATATATTACATTGCATGGTTTGGCATCTTTGAATTCTTTGAATTGAATTGGAGTAGTGAAATTGAAAGATCTAGTTAGGAAGCTATTGTTGGCCCTATATTTAATTGTTGCATCATTTGTTGCACCCCTTACCTACACTAGATAACTTTCATCGAAATTGAAAAGAGTTATTTTTATCATATTAGTTGCACCATAGGTGTTTTCATGTGACATCAAATTTTGAGCCTTGAAATCAAAACATAATTCAAGATCAACTTTAAAATTCATCTCAATTAACCTAAGGAGCATTTTAAACTTAATGAAACACATAGAGGTCTAGGCTAGAGACATGTTCCGACATCGTCAAATGTAGGAGCTTTCATTGTTTGCCAATGTTGTATCCCAGGGGTGAAATCCCATTCCATGTATGTAAGTGTATAGTATCATTCTCCATGTACCTTTGGCTATATCATATGGCGCTCCATGCATGATAAATATATGGGAATGCTCTCATCGAATAGTTACGCATTAGAAAAGACTAGTACAGATTGGACTCCCACGTACCGTTGAGTATATTATGGGAGTCCCTTATAGGTTTCTATCCATCATAGGTAACCGAGTTGGCCACCTTGTATACTATGATACACCAAACACAACATTCAGGAAGATTTCCTACATTAAGTTAAGTCCTTGGTTGGCCAAGGTGTATAATGTAGTTCACGGTTTCTTGGTAAACCTTTATGCCTAGTTACCCCTTTGTTTTGTTTGTGTCTTTAATTTCTAAAATAAATTAATTTATCGCAGAACAACATCCTCTTCATGAAAAAAATCCTTAGTAGATCTTAGGTTGAGACTAATGGAAATAGTTCCTGAGTCTAAAAATCAAGGAAGCCCCTCTTATGGGAATCTTGGTCCTTTTCCTTCTTTTGGAAATATTAGTGCTCTTTATATCACAACGTTTTCCGTTCCCAAATTTACCATTGATTTGCCAATTCGATTGTTTTTTACCCCTATTGTTTCGAATGTCCAAACTGCTTCTCAACCAGGTTCTCCTCCACCTAAACAACATCAACCTCATGTTGATCCTAAAATTAACACTTTTCCTTCTTCACCTATCGTTTCTTCATCCATTTCTTCCTCTTTTCCACATGAAATTGTTGATTCTAGTAACTAGGAAGTTAAGAAGACAAAGAAAAGAATGAAGAAGAAGAAGAAAAATAAGCAAGGGGGAAACCAAGAAACCATTGCTACAAATGCAACTAGTATGGAGGAACCTTCTAATAAAGCTTGTAAATGTTGTGGGATAAATTCCCCTAGGGTCTTGGGTGAATACCCTAGCAGACTGGAGGTTATCTATACAGAGAAACACACATTCCATATAGCCATAATGCTAATATAAGTAAACTCTATGATAGAGGGCATACCTGAGGTCCTACATTTGTGAAGAGCCTTTGTCATGCGGAAAGAGTTATTTTTGCTGACAAAACTAACCTCCCTAGGAGTCTAAGACTCTCTAGTGACAAACAAGACAATTAAGAGCAATCCTTCTCTAAACATGCATTATCATATCAGAAACCAAGTGTTTTTCGATCCTACCTGAAATCCAACGCTCGTTGTAGCAGTCTAGCCTCGTCGATCCAAATGAGCTCCTCCTTCACTTCGAAACCTGCATACACTAACAATCAAACGATTACATAACACCTGAATATTCCATAAAACAAGGCATATTCAACATATAGACCAAGGAGTATATGAAACAATTCATTAACAACAAATCATTGAGAAGAATGGACTTATTTGTATTAAGGAAACAAAAAGGAAACCATTACAACCTGAGCCTTGGTGTTGTGCAAGTTCCTCCCAGGGTCCAGCAAGAGTTTTCCTCTACTTTGACAAGCTCACCCACTTCCAAATGAAACGAGAAAGGATGGTAATCTCTCCTCACAAGCTTCTACAAGGAAGTCCTAATTCCAGCAGCATCTACCCTTTGGAATGTTCAGCTTTCAACCTCCCCTCCTCTGGCCCAATGCCTGTATTTATAGTGTTCTAGAGGAAGTTATTCAGGTCCAACATCAATGGGATACTCCCTCTTTTGGATGGGGTAGCTCCTCTCTTGATGGGATAAATTCCTCTATCATAGGGATGCATGAACCATCTGGAGGCGCTCAATACACGTCAAACACTCTTCTAGAAAGCTCTAGAAGTGACCACAAGTAACTTTTTTAAGATGAAACTCGTGCCTTTTGACCTTTACAGGAGTACGCACCCATCCCTTGACTTACAGAGCGTACTAATACGCAGGTACAATGAGCTTGGGATGCGTACACGCAGGCAAGGTAGAGAGAACCTGCGTACCGAGAGATAAACATGATTTTTAATGACTTTCTCTCTTTTTTGGAGTTTGATATGGAGAGCAGAGGTATAAGGCTTGACAAGGAGGATAATATGACTATTGATGGAGCCATATTAACTGCAGATAGTCATGGTGACAAATTTCAGTGTAACAGATTGCCCCCTAAAGTGCGAAGCCTGTAATAGATAAGGTTTTATATCATCTAGGAAGGGTGAAGTACTTTATCATTTCAAGGATTATCTCGTGGAGAGCCTGGTCAGAACTTGCAATTTTCAACACAAAATACATGTATAAGATTATATCATCGCTGAGGTAGGCATTCCCATACTCAGATCAAAAACGTTATCTAACAGACTAACTACTACTCTGATACAGGAATGATTTCATAGTACATCATAATCATAGACTCATGTAGACACAGTATGGGCACAGCCATCTATTTATAATTGGTCTACTATATAATGAGTACAAAACTCCTCGCAGCCTGGATGGTGGAAACTAGATCCAGGGTCTTCATCTCTACTTCCCGAATCGGTACAATTCTAGCCATGCGAATAAATGAGTCGATGTCGAACATGGTAGAAACCACTTGATTACCAGTCAATGATGTAAACTGTTAACAAGAGAGAGAGAGACCACCAGTAATGTCAATGGTTCTCGAAGTACCCAGCACAATCCATGAGATGTGAATGAATGACTCGATGTCGAACATTTCATGGAATCTTTCGATTGTAAGTCAATGATGAAAACTGACGTCAAAGGCGAGAAACCTGCCATTGATGCATGCAGGCTCCAAGGTACTGACGATTTCTAAGTCAACTCTCTAGATAATGTGCTGATGTCGATAAAAAGCGACCCGTCGCAGGGAAGCCCACAACACGAAATCATGGTTCAAGTTGAAGAAATGTTGCTGCAAGGACTGACTCAAGGATGACACAATGGATGATAGGTATTTTGCGGTTGAATGTTTTGTTTACAGACCTCTTGAACACATAACGACACAACAGATGGTTT
>APFE030838017.1:0-11999 GCA_000404065.3 Pinus taeda | reverse complement strand
GTTACTCCTGACCCATAAGAGCCTCTGGTCGGAGGTGGTCTCCCACAAATACATTTGGCCTAGTACTTTAAGTGAATGGATTAGAAGACCCTCTTGGAGCAGGAAAGATATTTCGGTCATCTGGAGGGCCATCCTAAACACCCTGCCCATTATAAAAAGAGGCCTCATCTGGACGATTGGTAATGGGGCTTCAGTGCGCATTGGTCTTGATCCCTGGACCGGTGGTGGGAATGAATACCAGCTTCCTATGGATTTGATCACATTTCTTAACAACATAGGTGCCTTGTATATCTCTCAACTTGGTGATCATCGCAACTCATCTATTTTTCATCAAGC
This sequence comes from Pinus taeda, assembly GCA_000404065.3. Classification (NCBI taxonomy): domain Eukaryota; kingdom Viridiplantae; phylum Streptophyta; class Pinopsida; order Pinales; family Pinaceae; genus Pinus; species Pinus taeda. Next base: position 11,663 of record APFE030838017.1, on the reverse strand, counting down.
TTGGCACACTAGTGATGATTGGCACATTCCGATTCAATGGGAAAGACAGTGGGAAAATTACCGGCAAGCTTTGACAAAATCCCATGTCTGACTCAATGATGACGAGGATGAACTGCTCTGGGGTCTCTCCAAAAAGGGCCACTACTCACCGAAGCATGGGTATGACCTCATACAATCAGAGGCAAAACCGGACAGACAAATGAGTTGGTGGACTCAGCTTTGGAAGCTAAAAGATCCCCCATGCACTATCTTACTAATGTGGAATATCATTGAGGATAAAACACCTATAGGAGTAAATTTAAGGAAAAGGGCATTCATGGGACCTTCCTGGTGTGTCCTCTGTCATTAGGAAGAGGAATCCAACCATCACTTATTCCTTGAATGTCCTACTTCAAAATAGTTATAGTCACAAGTTCTGCTCACTCTTAAGATCAGTCTAAGCTGGCATGGTGTGGACATCCCTACTGCTTGGGACAGTTGGTGGGGAGCTGCTACAGATCCTAAAAGTAGAAATCTGACACTTCTGGTTTCTTGGCACATATGGATGTGTCGAAACAATATCATTTTCCAGGACCGGCCTATAAATTGGGCACTGATTCCACCAAAGATCTGCTCAGCCTATGAGGAAATTCCAACTGAAGAACATATCAATCAATCCAGGATCATCGCTCAAGAACATATTGACACAACAAAGCCCTAGGCATACTTTGATGAGGCAACACAAGCACAAGGATGTGGGGGGGTGTAATTATCCACCTATCAGTCACACATTCTTTCCACATTTGCATGGGCTTAGGCAAGGGCACAAATAATTACGCAGAGTTGATCACCCTTTGAAACTTGATACATTTTTCCATTCTCAAAAATTGCAGACACATACAAATATTTGGGGACTCCAAAACAGTCATAAATTGGTTTAACAACACAGCTATATGCCATGCACATACTCTAAGAACTATTATGGATGATATTGTTTTTCTCAAAACACATTTTGATCATATTTCTTGCGCTCATATCTAAATGGAGTGCAATGAAGATATGGACAAGCTATCGAAAGAGGCATCGCATCGTCCTCGAGGAGAATGGTTGATCAAAGAACATTCACCGGAAGGGACCTTCCAGTTTTTTCACAGGCCATATATAGATCAAGAGCTTCAACAGGCAAGCAACCCCTAAAACAACAACATTTTTTGTCTTTATAACATGTTTATATATTTGTATACAACACTTTTGGGCATCTAAACACTTGGTGAATGTAACTATTGATGTACAGCAACCCCACTGGGTTTACATAGTTTTTGTTTGGAACTATCAGTTGACTAAGGTCACTGTATTTGCATATGCCTATGGGCATCTACAGCATGTAATTTTCAACATATAATGGAAATTACGCTTTTTCTCCTCGTGCAAAAAAAAAAACATTAAAACCACATTACTCAAAAGGTTTCTCTATGATCATAGGTTGTAGAGGCAATGTTGGTTTCATTTCTCTTCCTACAAAAGTCTGGCAAACTTTGCATTTTCTAACGTAGGCATGTGCATCCTTAAAAAGTGTGAGCCTATATTACCCTACGTGGAGAATTTTGTGAGCAGTATTGTCACCTCCAAAAATACCACCTGTTGGTCCATCATGCAAATCATACAACACTTTATCAGCCTCATGCTTTTCTAAACACCTAAGAAGCATGAAATCATAGTTCTTTCTAACTAAAACTCCATTTATAAGTTGGTATTGATTAGATTTTAGTATTAAGGCACACCTTTTCTTTTATTCTAAATGTAATGGTGTCATTTTATGAGTCAGAAAATAGATTATATATACATATTGTGAATTTAAATACATGTTGAGGATCTTGAGACTCCTAATTATCTAAACTATTTTTTCATTGTGAATCGATAATTTTAGTAACCAACTTACATAATTCTTGACCACAATCAATTTTTACAGGATTAATTTCCAAGTCATATTCTTGTAGTGCAGTCACCCATTGATTTTTTTTCTCTCCAAGGCCTTTTTGAATTAGAAATTTTCTTATAGCATAGCAAGGCATAATTACCTTGGTGTGAGACTTGATTAAAAAGGGTCTGAAATGCTTAATAGACTTGAAAACAACATAAGTTTGTTTTTCAACATCTAAATATTTCAACTCAACTCCTTCAAATCCAGAACTATTAAAGGTGATTGGTACTTTTTTAGCCTAATCATTTTTTTCATTCAAAATAGATACATATGATTGATCGGAGGCAAATGTATATCAAATAAATTATTTTTTATAATTAGGGGAAAACAAGGAAGTAGCTTGAATGATTTCTTGTTTAATAGAGTCAAAATCTTGTCTTTCTAATGCATTCCATTTGAAAATTGTGTCTTTCTCTATCATATTTTGTAAGGGTAAAATTATTTGTGCAAAATGAGGAACAAAATACCTCACAAAATTAATCTAACCTAAGAATGATTGCATAGACTTTTTGTTATGAGGAAGCGATATTTTTGAGATAGCTTTAACTCTATCAGGATCAATAGTAATTCCTTCTTTAGAAACAATGAATCCTAACAATTTTCCTTCAGATAGTGCAAAGAATAATTTTTTAGGATTCAAAGATATCCCATATTTTTTCGCATATTTCAAAATTTTGCTTTAAATAATGTATATGATAAGTGAGTTTTTGGGAGAATAGGGTGATATCATCAAGATAAACAACAACAGATTTATTGGTCAAACCTACGAAAGTAATGTGCATTTCCCTCTGAGATGTTGCACCAACATTTATAAGACCAAATGGCATTTTTTGGTAAGCATAAGTTCCCCATTTGGTTATAAAGTTTCTTTTAAGTGATCACTGGGATGTACTAAGATTTGATTGTAACCAAAGAAACCATCAAGGAATGACATCAACTCAGATCCAGTGACATATTGAAGAATATGTTCCATAGGTGGTTCTGAAATTTATCCTTCTCTAAAGCTTTATTAAGATTTCTAAAATCAATGCAAATTATTATATCTATGTTATTTTCCTAATTGGAACAAGATTAGACACCCATTTCGAATGTCTTATCGAGAAAATAATCTTAGCTTTCAACACTTTGTTTAATTCAACTTTGATCTGAGGTTCTAAATTAGTATGTATTTTCCTCAATTTATGTTGAATAGGCTTTTCATTAGGGAGCATGGGAATTGTATGTTGGATGATTGAAGTGTCATAGGCCTTAAGATCATGATAATTCCATGCAAAAACATCCTTATATCTTCTAAAAGGATGAATGAATGAAATTATTTCATTTGTTGACAATCCTAATCCTAAGTTTATATTCTAAGGATTTTGATTTATGCCAATATTAATAACTTCGATTCTCAAGGATGAACTAGCAGTTTCATAGTTTGTAGGTTTTTTAAACCTATCCTTGAGATCATAGAGATGTTCTAGTTTTACCACGGATCTAAGAATGGAATTTTCATATTAGCTTTCATTTGGTGGCTTGTTCAATTATTTATCATGAGAATCTTCATCAATGACCTGGTCATCATCATACATCCCCTCTGATGTGAGGAAACTAATGATGTCTTCATCATCATTGAAGACTCTCCAGTTGTAGATATTGTGTGGGATTGAGGGTCTAAATAGTAATTCAATAGAAAAGTGATCATGGCTAAAATATTCAAGTGGAATAAGTATAGAAGTAACGTTGGCAAAGAGATCCACACTTACATTCTACGGTCTAGGAATAGGACTAATATTGAACGCAACAAAATGGGAAGTCAATCCTTGGATGAACAATTGATAGTGTTTAAGGTGATTATAAACACAATTGGTAGTATTTCTAACTTGTTTAATGACGATCTCCGAGTCATTGAAAACCTTCAGGTATTTGACATCCAAGTTGATAGCTTTCCTTAATTCTTGCACAAGTGCTTAATATTCGGCAACATTGTTTCTATATTAAAATTCAAGTCTGAAAATAAGCATGGTTTTCTCCCCATTGGGATTCACCAGAATGCATCCTGTACTAGCAACATTATTATATTTCGACCCATCAAAATACATGGTCCATATATGAATATTTAAAATGTTATTTATAGGGGTATATACAATATTTACACATCTAGATGAATCAGTCTATGAATAGTTTTTGATTTCTTATCATATAGTAGTAGATGGAAAGGAGATGCATGTGCAATAAAATTTCCAAAATAAGAATTTTCAAAATAATTTCCTAGAATATTGTGTGAAAAGGAAACTGGTTCATTCAACTTCTCACAATCTATTCTAATTTAATTAGGCTTTCCATTAAATGGAAGCCATAGGTGAGACCAGAAGTGCCAAAATAACCTTTCAATTTCTTAGACCAATCTCTACTTAAAAGAAGACCATAAGATTATTGGATATTAGCTATCTCAATATCAATGATTTAAAATTATTTGGGTTGTGATGCTAGTCTTGTTAAGACATCTTTGGGTTCCCCCAAAACCTTGACTTTTGTCTGATCAAGTTGAATGATTTGAGTGGATGACTCTTGGGGTCTAGCATTTATTTTCAAATAGACAAAGTATGGCATGATATTAGAAGAGGCAACAGAGTCAAATAAATAGGTGTTCATGTTCTTATTAAATATTTTAAAAGTCAGAAGAAATGGTGGAGTATGAGAATTATACCTATCACTTATTAATATGGCATCTACCTGTTTCATTTTGTCATGAGAATAAGGAGGCTTCAATTTGGTTTTACTTTTGGTAACAACAATAGTCAAAGTTAAGGATGATTTAAGAGTAGTCTTTCAAGCATTTAATAAAAAATTTGTTCTTGTTTTAACTTACTAACTTCATATAATGAAATGTTAGCCTTGGTCTTCTTCATGTCCTCAACAATATTATACTCTACATTGTTAGAAACCATCAGAGTTTTATAATTATATTTATTTAGAGTACGACTTTTATCTACAAGAGCAGGAGGAGTGGAAGGAGAATGAGTAGAAATTTTATTTGCAGGTGCCCTTATTAGTAGGAGTGGTACTTGCAGAGGCTTTGCTTCTTGTTGTCATAGTAATAACCTCTTCCTCTTCATTTGACAAAGAACCAACAAAGTCCTAGAGAGCATTAGTATCAATTATTTCTTCTTCTTCCTCCTCATCTTTAGTTTGTTTTGGTTCTTCCTCTCCACCTTCCTCTTCTTCAGTAGCTGAAATCTGTCTAGAAGGAGGAGTTTGTTGAGATGTTTTGAATGGTGTGAATGGTCTTATTGAATGTGACTCTTCTGCAACCTACTTCTTGAGTTCAATTACCTCGTTTGATAAGGTTTTTATAACCTTTTGGAGCCCTTCCATATCAAACATTTCCTTAGTGCTCTTTTTCTTCTTCTCTTCTTTACATGTAAATTTTTTAGTTAATTGAGAAGGAGGTTTTTTTCTCTTTGACAGAAGCTTTCTTAGCTAGGGCTATCATTTTTTTTTCAACATCCATTGCTTCTTCCATATTGTCAGAAATGGTAATCTTAGTGACTTAGTTGAAAAACATATCCATGGGAGTAGGTAAAGATCTGACATACCATTCTGCTTTAACATCTTGACCTGGATTGGAAGTACCTGGTATCTTATTTAAAATTTTATTAGATCTTATATTGAAATCTTTGACTCTCTCATCGAGAACCATCTTTATATTAGAAAATTTTATTATTAGTGAAGCTGGAGACTTATCACTACCAAATTTTTTCAAAAACAAGTCCTCAAAAGCATCCTAATTGGTTATAGAATTAGTAGGTAAAGTAAAGTACCAAGTAGCAAATTTTCCTTCAAAAGTATGAGGAAAAAGTCTATAAACTACATCTTCTTCTTGAACATCCTTTAAATTGATAGCTAGCATGGGATTATTGATATGTTCTTCAAGAGGTACATTATTATCAGGATTTCATTTTGATAACCATCGTTCAGGATGTTCAGGAAGAGGATTTTTTTTATCGCCAACATTTATAGCTCCAAGTGTTTCCCAGGGTCTTTGTGTCATCGAAGGAATTACAGGATTGTGACAGTTATAGTAGTAGTAGAAGTGGTCGTATTGGATGATGAGGGACCTACTTTAACTATAATAATGGAATATACTTGACGTTAATTTGAAGAAAGAGAGGTGGAAGATGATGAAGGAGAAATGGTTTGTGCTAATTATGAAGTTGAAGGGGTGATGGTAGGTGTAGGAGGACGTGAACTTTGAGTAACAATTTCACTGGTTGTTGAGTCAAAACTTTACACAATCTTCTTTCCACGATGTGTGCCTAGTGGAAACTCAAAGGGTTTTACTCCTAACTTTGCACTTTGAGCTTTGGTTAGGATACCAAATCTTTTCAATGAAGATGTGACACTTCCTTTTAAAGCTTTAGATGCTTGAGGTTGATCTCTTTATATTGACAGACCTTCAATCTTATGAATAATACTCTGAATTTCAGGTGATATAACAGGATCTTGATGCAAAGTTGTGTTATCTAAAGGCTTACTATCATATATGTCTACTTAACTAAGAAGTGCAGATATGACTTTAGATGGTTATGTACGTGAAGGTTCAACAACTTTAGATTATGGAGGAAGAGATCTTGAAATGGATTTGGAAGTTGTGGGAGAAATTAAGGGCAAAGATGAACTCTTTGAATGGATAGTGCTCTTCTAATGTGATCTTCTTTCCATTCACAGTCAGATGTCCCTCCTTCTAGCACTAGAAATATTGATGGCCATAAATGACCTCATCAACATTTGGGAAACCAGCCGGTCAAAGCCCCAAATTAGACTCTCTTTTGTTTGGGATGGTGGTTTCGACTAGTTTTAAATTGGGCACAATTATGGAGATCACTCCCACAAATGGAGACTTTAGGATATGTAAGCTAAATAAGAAAATAAAAGATGGAGGGAATTTTCTAGGTGATTGGAATAAAGGAAATAATACTTTAACAAAACTATATTGTATAACACACACACACACATAATCCAGATACTAATGTATATGTGAAAATGTAAGACAACTTCAAAATCTAGAAATGTAGATCTCAGGTTATCTCGTTGATTAAGAGCAAATTGTAAACAAAATTTTTAATTCAATTAAATAGTTAATTGAATTAAAAATTGAAACAACATTCACATATATATTTATAAATCATTATGCTTATGAATGAAATAAATTAAAGACAGTGGTGAATTATCAGAGCATTCAATAACAAACACAATAGCACTTAAATGACTCCAATCATAAATTTAAGAAAAGTAGTTTGATAATAGTACCAAAACTACTTTATCTCATTAGAACATGGAATCAAAATGGTTCTCTGCTTATATTAGAAAATAACAAATCACAAGAGTGTAACCAGGCCTTTTCTTTACAAAATTCAAAACCCTTAGTTCTTTGCCCAATATATACTTAAATAGATTTTACAACTTCAATAAAGGTAATTGTTTTTCCTAATTTTTCTCAACATAATATTAACAAAAATAGAAAACTAGAGAATTGTTACAACATTCGAACATAAGAGAATTTTAGCGTTTAAAATCATCTGATGCGAGTGAAATATTGGTTGATTGCCATATTTTATAGACTTGTAGAAGCTTTTCCAAATCTAGAGATGAATTGGGTCTAATATTGACTCAAAACGTGTATATGTAAGCTCCTAGTGATGGAAACATTTGATTGATCTTATTGTTTGTCACTTTAGTTACCTACAAATAACCATGTGGTTTAATTGAGAATTCCCAATTTGCCTCGAGATTTGCCATATTTAACTTCTTTATTTTGTTAAGAGTTTCAACTATGTCCACTTGTGTTTGTTTCTTCAATACCTCTTCCTGGGGAAGCATTGTCTTTGAGCTTGTTGGTAGTAATTTTGTATCCTTAAGAGACTGAGAAATAAACTCTAGTAGAGGATCACATAGCCTCTCAGCTACTTTAATTGTTTCCTTGGCTAGGCGTATATAAGCCTTCTAGGCATAAATAATTGTGTCTTTTTGTATTTTATTAATTCTACACAATTTGGGAAGGTGTCTTTTTTTATCAACTTGCCATGAAAGGATTACAATCAATTTTTTTTCTTCATCGTGTTCTATTTCCATTTCAACAATATCATTAATAAAAGTATGAATAAGCTTTTATTAACCCTGCATTGTATGCAAATTATGACAAAACAATTCTTGCTTAAGTTGTAACTATTGATTAATATTGATAGCTTCATGCTTGAATTGTGTGAGATCAATAATGTTTCTTTGCTACTTGCTCCTTTGTTTGTAATTCTTTGATCTGTGCATCTTTTCTATGGCTCTCAGCTTCCAACTTTATTTATACTTGAGTAATCTAAGCTTGCATTTGTTCTTTAATTTGGGAGGACTCTTGATCTAACTCGTTGGTTCGCTCAATTTTCTGATCAATAATTACTTTACTTTAGATGCCATCACAATGTTAGCATTTTCATAAGCCCTTGTGTATCGAGCTAATTCTTGATATTCTTGATCAGGTGGAAGTGAAGATCCATCCCAAACCACCTCTAAAGGGGCTACTAATAGGGTCTGGCTTTCTGTGGTATTTCTCTTTTTCTTGTCTTTCTTGAGAATGGCTTTGTGTTGTGGGCTATAAAATACCTCAATTAGTGGTATTTCCTCTATTCCAAGCTGAGACATAGGCTTAGGAGACATTAGAATTTTTTATGAACCTGGTAGAACATTGATATGTGACTTAAAAAAAACACTAGGTTCCATAAAAGTAGTCCCAGGAACACTAGGAAGAGGACAAGAAGATTGTTGTCCAACTATATCTTTAGTATGTACTTCAGGCATACTTGGTTCTTTTATCTTCTTAGGAGGTTTTGAAGTGGTCTTCTCAAATTCCTTCCAGTAATGTATAATGTTTATATCCCTTGTATCATGTGAATTTGATGGTTCATGAGACGAAATAGGAGGAGCATGTACATGTAGTTGTTTGTGAAGTGGCTCCCTATGCTGAAAAATATGTATATTTTATTGTTGCTTCCTCTGCTAAAATATGTAATAAACTAAATGGGAAAGTGGTCCTTCTAGTATCTCTTTAAACTAGAAATTATTGATAGTTGTCTCGGGGTAATTGTTTATCTTTTCTATAGAAAACTTGATAAGAATTAGCTTCACATAACATTTCATCATAAGGGGAAGTCACATGGACATAATTCCTAACACCTGTAGTAGCAGTTATCTTCTCAATAAATTTAGAAGGATCATGCAATTTCACAGGAATTGTGGCCAGTTTTAAATCATAAAAGGTTCTCAATTCTTTCTGGGCATGGCCAAAATTCTAAAGAGTGTAAATCCAAATCTTCAAAGCAAACTCAGGCCAAATCTTCTTCAAAGCCTTTTTAAGGTCAAGGGTTGCGCTTGTTCCCACTATTTAATAAACAACTTCTTTACTCAAGCATTTGACTGGGATATGTAGTGGCAAGACATGTGGAGGACCATAACTTCCCCAAACTTTGATATAAGTGAAAAGCTCCTCTAAAAACCAATCTCCAATCCTAGACAAGAAATCCATAGCATCTTGGGACATCCTCAGGGGTTTAGAGTTGAAAATGGCTTGGTATATGGGGATTATGACAAGATGGAAAATTCGATATAAATGGTCACAGTACTTTTCTTCCCACAATTTACTATGATAAAGGTGAATAGGAAAGGGATCAGTAGTTGTCCATTTCCAACCCTTTGTTGGAAATTCCATGGAGAAACAAATTATATCCATTATGAAATCTAACATGTATAAGGGAGGTTTATAAGTGACAGTTTACTTGGCACAAAATGAGAGAATATGTTGGGTGATATTATTATACAATATTTCAACCCAATTGAAAGTGAATTCTTCATACGCTCTTTAGATTAGAGGGAACCATTCCAGTGGGAAATGCGAGACATCCTGATAAGAAAGGAGTCTAAATAACATGGAGGCAGCGTAGCTAAAAGGAGGGATTATGGATAATATAGATTATTTATGAGACGATTCCTCCTAATGTTTGTTAGGGCCTCTCTTCTATCCCTTATTTAAACTAGGAAGCAACTTCTTAGTGTTATTGCAATCCTGTACAAAACCCTTAACAAATTCAGTGTCATATGCAAGTTAGGGTTTAGGTAGTTGTTACTTACCATGTATATCTTTTGCTTTGAAGGAGTCGATTACTATGTTGTAGGAAGTAACAAATTGCCTCTCAGTAGTGCCCACATGCTCAATCACCCATCGAATCATACTAGTATAAGGAAGGAGACTTAGACAACTGACAACTCTATGTAAACAATATTTTGCAATGTCTTGGAGCATTGCCTCAGAAGTTGTAGTGCCTCCTACATTTGTGACTATAGGTTCTGGGTCCTCTCCATCACTTAATTCATCTTAAAAGGGGTTATATATTGCATACCATGAGGAGATTCCAAATTCCATGGTGCAGACTATATCAAAGAAAAGGAATGTGTCTCAATTCTTTTCATTTATTTCCTCCATCACTATCCCTACTAGTTGTTGAACATGTTGTTTTTTCTTAGTTATCCCCATATCAACGGATTTAACAAAACTCATAGAGGTGTTCCACTATAAGTACAAACACTACAAATAGAAATGGAATTACATATAAAACTTCATCAATTTGATGTAATAACATTTAATAAACATTAATTTACTAACCTACACATGCAGGAATTAAAAGCTTCAATGGCAGAAAAAGAAAAATAAAAATATTTGGGTGCACTTACCAACTTTTCGAATGGACATGAAGACTCGAATTAAGTGACAAGTGGCATGGCTTAATTGAGGTAATGGGTGAATCATAAATCAATGTGGCCTCCCATGTCACCCTAGGAGTGAAATGCCAGAAGAAATTATATAAGTACTTCAAGGAATCACCAAAGTAATGGTCTACGGGGTGATGTGGAAAATGAATTACACAATATACCTATGAGAAACATTGTTTATAAGAAAAATGCCATGTATAAGTTTGATTCACCCTAATGATTAAAACCTAGGGCTAACCAAAAGAATAGTTTAAAATATCACCGGGGGAAAAGGTTGCGGGATCACATCTAAAGTGGGGACATGAAGGTGATATTTGAACGAATGAACGCAATGCATGTGTCACCCAAGGGATTAAAATCTCGAGGAGAAATGAAATCACTTTTATTAAAACCTCTCGGGTAATTCCCTTTGAGACAAAATCATTGACCAAGGCGCTTTGTGCTTATCGATGTAAAAGGGTCCGACCTGGGAGTTTATCCCTAGCGTTTTCAAGAAGTGGAGCTTATGCAACCTCTAGGGAATGTAACACACCCCTGTTAATCCCCACCAAAACACATGTTAGAAGGAGGTGGTTATTATGCTGACATGGAATCCAAGATATCATTATGTAAATGGGGCCTAAAAAATTCAATCTTTCTTAATTTATTCAAAACTCTAAATCAATATTATCATCGCATTCGTCTCGATGAGAAGATTCAAACAATATAATTTTTTTCTCAAACTCACATCCACATTTAGAAATATGACCATTAGAATTTAAGCACTTCAGATGGTGCCATATCATCATGCCATCAGATGGCATCCGCGTGGTTGTCCTAGCGAGTTTCTCAATGACACTTGGCTTAGGCATATTAATTGTTGATTGGTTCATGGTTTGGGTCCCACATCAAAATAATATATATA
>APFE030838016.1:0-33078 GCA_000404065.3 Pinus taeda | reverse complement strand
GACTTTCTCTCTTTCTTGAAGTTTGACATGGAGAGCAGAGGTATGAGGCTTGCCAAGGAGGATAGTATGACTGTTTATGGAGCCATACTAACTACAAGTAGTCATAGTGACAAATTGTAGTGTAACAAGCGGGGTGTGGAGTGAGCTCTTCGTCTCATTAAGGTCCTTGGCACTTTAGCCTTCCCTTTCCGTATGGGGACATAAGTGGGAAGCTTTGTTGAAGGGTGCGTACGCTCAGTTTCCTCCTCCATGCCTTCATCCTTGTCTTCTTCGATGATAAGATCCTCCAGGTCTTCTTCTTCTTCATCGGTCTCTATGGTAACTGCTTTCCCCTTCTCCTCCATCGACAGCTTGGTGCACGGCAGGTTCCATGGGGACACACGAACAAGAACCATCACTTGTTTGTCCTTCATTTTTCTTGGTGTGTGCAATGATTTTGGGATTTCTGCCACAATCTCGATGCCTTCCAGAGAATCCTCCACAGTCAGGGCTTGTGCAGCCTCTTAGGCAATCATATCTGTTATTTCCATAGCTTCCTCAGTTGTTGCCATCCTGTCTATCTAGAAATCTATTACTTGTGAACTCAGGAGCTCAATCAACACTCAGCACAAAACAAACAGGGCTTTGCTCAATAGCTCAATTCGAAAATGACCAAGTTCTTTTTGCTGGGAAACACTATTATTTATAGTGCTTTTGAATTTGAATTTCACTATTCCCCCCAAATCTGGTTCATTAATGCTCCCTTGGCGACATATTTTCCCAAATCTTGCCCCTAAATCGCGTCTTAAATGCTTTCCACCTACTCCATTTGGTCTCAAGTTGAGCATCCCATCATGAGTAGTGACATCAAAAGTCACGTTTTGGCCAACCCACACGATAGTGTAGCTCCCCATGCATGGTCACGAACCTTGTGACTCTTTGCTTTTGTGTGTAGCTCCTGGGCAGAATAGTTTATAGTGTTGCGCCACCTTTCAACTGCCTAGAGTGCTAAGACTATGCTTCCCTTGGCTAGTCAGGTGATCACACCACCTATATAGAGTTTCATCCTGTCATCCATCACTTTTCCTGGAAAATACCCACCTTTTATTGTTACGGGTAGCATCACACACTTTATCTTTTGCAATGTGCTACCTTGGTTGATTCGCTTAGTAACGTGCAATCCAAGCCAAGGAATTAGACTGATCAATTCACGATGATAGTCCTCAAACTTGTTAGCATGATAGGGCGCATCTTGTCTTATCACCCTAGTCTTTTTACCAAGAAAATCTTCCTTTATCTCATCCTCCATCTTATTTACTTCCACATCTACCAGAGCGTTTTTCTTCCTTAATTGCACCCTTTCTTTCTCAAGTTCTTGGAGCCTAGAATTTCCCTATTGGATTTCTTCTTCCAAGGTTCCATAAATCGTTGTATCTACTGGTGCTATCATGTGCGGTCGAAGCTTTTCATGTACTATAGGGTTTGCTTTATACTTTAGCCTTGGCAATGCCTGTTTGGTTAGGTTCTTGCACACGATCCTATAAGCCCATAGAACCACCAGTACATGCAGGTCCCAATCAGTTCACTTTACATCAACGCTTTGCCTACTTTGTTAAAGGCCTCTGCATGGATATCCTTCTGTGCGCTTGGTCTTTCCATAATCCATGGTCCCAACTGGAGGGTTCATTCATGCCATTGCCTTGCTCGCACCTGCTTACTGATTGTGTCTCCTATCGCGAGGACTGTGTGCATTCGTGAAGGTTTCGCACCATATGCCTCTATCCACCTAGATAGGTGGGTACGATGACTGTTTCATCTGACAATCTTGTCTATTAATCACATCTGAGGCTTCCCAAACCATCTAGGCATTATTCTTCTGCAGTCGTACCAATCCCCAAAACTTCTTTGGTACGTACCCCACCATCTTACGGGTGTAGCTCATAGTACTCATTTCAGAGCATCGAAGTATTGTTGTTCCCACACTTCTCTTTTAAACCTATTCAAGAAGTCATCCATCTCGCTTAACCCATCATACGTAGGCAGGTCTCTTACCTCTATTGCTACATAGTGCAGTGATCTCGTCATCATGTTATAGTTGAGTGTGGTTACCTCATGTAACCAATTCTCTTATCGTTATATCTCCTTGTCAAAATCTTATGCGCAGGAGATTTCACACTCCCATGAGATTCGACCATTCATAGTTGGATTTACCTCAGTCTTGCTCTGGCACAGTTATCTTGTAGATGCAGTTGAGATCATCGTCACTGTCATAGTCGCGCATTGGCTTTGTGTAGCGCAATCCTTCTATAGGGTCTAATGGTACCACTACACGTAGAGACTTTTTCTAAAAAATAATCTTGCACTTCTTCAGATTTATCACTCCATTCATGTCAGTGGCCCAATCTATTCTCAATAGTGCGGGGTAGGGATTTCTATCATGAACAATCTCTATCACTTCGAAATCTTCTAGCGTGCTTTCTCCTTCGATATCTACTATGATTCCTTGCAATCTCCCCATAGGTAGGATCTTTTGTTGGTTCACCATTCGCAGTTGGATAGGACACCAATGAAGCGCAAGCCTACCCATATGCTCCCATGTCTATTTTGGCAAGATGTTCACGTGCGATCCTAGATCTTGAATCACTTGGTCCATCTCATATTCCCCAATCTACATGGTCAATCTCATCTCCCTTCCTATTCACGTCGTGTGCTTCCTGAGCTTCCAAAGTACACGCGGTTCTCCTGGCACGGTCCTAGCACATCTAGTTATGAGTTCTTGCAGCCCCTTTATAGCCTTGTTGTCATGCAACAGCTTCATGTATGTCTCCAAGAACATAGTGAGCATCAATGGGTCCATTTCTGGCTCTAGTCTGTCTTTACTTCCTGAATTGGAAGCATCAACGAAGCTCCTCTTAGCTTCCATGAAGGTCTCCTTAGCACAGTCCAAATCAAATTATGGTTCCTTTATTGGAGCCTTACGAACCCAGGTACTTTCTTCAGGCTTCTTGCCTTTTTCATCCCTTGTCGTAATTCCACACTGGAGTAGGATATTTACGTTAGGGCCTTCCTCGTGTGGCTCAAACCTTAGTATTTGCAAGTTCTGAGTCGGGGGACGTTGGAGCGCTCCTTTATCACACAACCTCGCTATTAGTGTGGGAAAATCCTCCATCTCATTATCAAACAATGTATAATACAAGCATGATGGCCATGTTGGATTCATACAATTATGGGCATAATGCCCTAGCCCTCTACAATTATAACATATCAGTTGTCCAGAACCTCTTCCTGGCCCCCCTCCACCAAGGTCTTGTATACACCCCTAAAATTCGGTGCGCTCCATTCCTATGTTTTGATCGAGGGGCTGTGTTTTGGCCTGAACTCTGTAGGTAAGAGTTTTGATCCATCATCAACTTATAAATTCTATAGGTGTGCTCATCATGTCCTACTGACCTACAGAAATTACTGAACAATTGTTGTGAATTCTGCATATACTTCTATAAGAGATGACAATTATTTGTAGCATGCTTTCCTCCTATCTGACAAATCGCACACCATAGTGCAGGTGTCACACTTGGTCCTGCTTGTGCCTCCAGCCTTAATGGCATTGTCCCTCCTCCTGCAAGGTAATTCGTGAACACTAGGAAGTAGTCCTTGTCATGCCCCTGGCCCTTACATTTTACGCACCATACCCCATCGTGCATCTGTAGGTGGGTTGTCCTGTCTTGTTTCAAACTCTGCATCCCAAGGCATAGGTTTTTCAACTGTGCATGAATCTGTTGAACTCCCAGGTTGGGATCTTGTATTGTGGTCTCGTGAAATCTCATCACGACCTCCAAGGCCTCGGACTAAGTGGTTAGCCTCTGTTGTGATAGCGCGTTTCATAGATGTGGCGTTAATGATGCTACAAACCATTCACAATGTTGCCCCTCTATTAATGTCATGTTAGCTTCACGAATTGTTAACTTTAGTCTTTGATCCAACTCCCAAGGGGTCTCACCTGGTAGCATTTTGATTTCCTTGAACCCAATGATCGATTGTTCCTCTGACTTTGGCCTGCTAAATCCTTTGTTTAGCGTAGCATGGATATCCATGATCCCCACATTCAGATTGTCATCATAATGTTTAATATACCAAGTCAGTGCATGATCCTGCAGAGTGTTGAACAATGTTGCCTTCTTTATATTGTCATCCATGACTCCATGTGCTTCCCAAACAGCTTTTATCACAAACCAAAACTATTTTAGATCTTCATTCCTTACTCCCTTGAGCACTGGTAGCTTTATCGTGCTTCCAAAACTGGTGGTGGTGTGGGTGGGGGTGGTATGCGCAGAATTTTCTGCCTTATCAGATTGATTGCACTTCTTGTTGAGACCTTTTTGAGCTCCTCTTCACCCCCTCACAGAGATGAAATCAAGGGGCTAGTTTCTAGTTTTGTGCTACCTACGTTTCTATAGAGTCTCCCACTTCGCGTAGCCCCAAACATCAATTTATTCGTATAACCCATTTTTCACACAGTAGCATCTTCATCCAAGTGTTCAAAGATTTAACATACTTACCTCGTAGTCCTTTGAGGAATCTTCGTTTTTCCTTGCTATAACTGACTGAAGTATCTACCGCAAATTTGGTGATGAATCCTCTTATGAATCAATTGACCCAATGATCGACAACGCACATGATCTTATCTTCTGATACTTCCAGTCTGCACGCTAATTGTGGAGTCCACACAATAGGTTTGTCAAGTTTACACCTTCCTTGGCTATCTGCTAGCTTTGCGATCCACTTGTATGACTCAGTGGGGAAGGATGTGAAGAAAATTTCATGGATCTTTGTATATAATTAATAATCTAGCCACTCTTTCTTTGACAATCACAGATTCATGTTTTCCTACGCTGTGAACTCGTGAATCTTCCTGTCCAACCAATCTTCAATTCCTTTCTTTGTCAGATTCTAGTGATACGACATTAGGCATCTCTATGCAGATCTTGTCCCAACAAAAGAACCATTTGTTGGCTTGTTGGGACCTGACCCAAGTTCAGAGTTAATTATCCAAACAAATCCCTATACGATTGGCTCTTTTGGCAATAGTCTACGGATTGAGGTCTCACCCAAAGTAGTATGGGAGGGTGCTAGAACCAGGTTTCCACACCCTTGAGATGTCTGAGAGGTTCGACTGGTCCAACTATTTGTCCCCGCGCGCAGGTCACTTCACACACTTCCCTATTCTTCACGCCCTAATACACTGCCTTCGCGCAACCCTAACTAAGGGCTATTGAGATTCCGCGCTGCCAAAGCCATGCTCTGTGCTATTACTCGAGATCTTACTTATATTTCTATACCAATTAATTACCTTTGCATACTTGGATGTCTTACGTTATATTTATTTATACAAAACATTCATATAAGTTCGCACAACAAATAAAGTGTATACTTGAAAATTATGCCCAATCATATATTAAAACAGGAAAAGATACACAGAAATATGGTAAACTTATCTTTATTGATTCTTCCAATGGTTACAGACTCAACCTGCCCTGTGCACTCAGCTGCAGGAGTCCGCGCACTCAGCTGCGGACTACTAGACCTCTACGCACTTAGCTGTAGAGCCTTCTCCTATTCTACGACCCAAAGACACACTTAACACTTCGACTCAATCACTTAGACTTCTCCTCCTTCTTTTCTATTCACTATCCTATACACTTAGAGCAAAGATATATTTATACAATCCCATGGTCCGCTGACCATGGGTAGAGCTATCAAGCTGACATTACATTACAAAACCGAGGGACAACCCTATGACTCTATTATAACTTTGCGCTCTGTGCCCACAGTTCGTGGATATTTTACAAAAGGATTTGGTCGAGACTTGGGCTTGAAGCCCCAAAACATGCTTTGGGGGGATTCCATGCCCAACACACTCTAGTTAGGGTCCAGTCATCAATGCCAGGCCATATCAACAATGCATGCTATGACCTAATGCATGACAGCAAACATTACTCCATTGAACACATTTCCACATGTAACTATCAACATGCATAAGAAATGCCAGATCAACTACACCTATGCATAAATGCATGTAGTCGAACATAAGTGATCAAATCATGTAAGCAACCCACAAGACATATACATGTAGTCAAAATATTCAAGAATGTAACCTAACATACAAGCATGTAAGTAGGCGACATAAAATCAAGATATAACCAACATATAATCCATACATAGTTAGTCACATACTCATGAATGGTACACTCCACAATTTAACTATTAAATTCTTCATGATTGCCATGCTACAACCATAATCAATCATCAAGCAAATGCAACAAGCACATGGTATGCAAGTGTAAAAGACACACATGAAACTAACATGCACGCATCATCAATACACCACCCACTCAGTTTAAGAGTTGAACCATGCTCTGATACCATTCTGTAACACCCTCCTCCCACATCCACCCAAGTAACCTTCCCAACCAGGGTAAACATGAGACAAGAGGCTACTATGATCAGATTCGACCTCCTAGGTGACCTTAACAAAGTGGAATTGATGGAAAAATCATATATAATCATCCAACATCATCCACAAAACCTTCAAGAGACAAGTCAACCACTCAGACAACCTATCTCTATATCCTACTATTGTTTTAACCAACTTAGGGCAGAGTAATGCTCCCTAGACACTGCCAAGGCGAGTTATAACGGTACTTAGAAACTATGTAGGTGAGTTATAATGCTCCCCAGACACTACCTATACAAGTTAGTCTGTAGGCTAACACCCTATTTTGCTAGCATTCCAGGAGTTTAGCCACGTATTTTAGCCCAACGCCTGAGATACTGCCCAAAATGGAATTATCAATTAAAATTGGAAAGAATACAAGGAAACAAGGATGCAAAAGTAATAATTTGAGCAAGACCATAAACACACCACTACTAGCCACGACAAGAATTTTGTCAAACATATCATCAACATGTAACCTATATATTTAAACAATAGAAATAAGTGTAGGGATCTCATGATTTTCTGAGAATCGCCATGAACCATTGCTTATTGATGTCATTTTCTCCCTTCTCATTTATTAGATTTGTTGTAGGGGATGTAGCACCATCCAAAATTTGGCTTGCATCAAAATTTTGGAGCCTTCCTTGGTTTTTCCTCTCATGGTTGCAAACACTTGAGCTCATTCCCTGAGCCCTTGTCATGTCTTTACACCCTTATTTCTTGATTGACCACTGGTCATCTTTTGTCATGTTGATTGCTATGTCATGCTTGTGAGTTGTTATGGTGATTTGAAAGTTTATATTTTTGTGCATGGTTTTGTTTTCACTCTGTGAACATCAGTCGTACTCACACACAAAGTTGCATGCATTGTCATGCCAGTTTCATCATAGATGTTTGAAGGTCTATCTCAAGTGTCGCACATGTCGCTCTTAACCATTAAGGCTATCTCACTCAACATATGTTTGTCTTATTGGTTTGACATGTCTTGTTGTCAAGTCATCCTAAGTGTGTGATCACAAGGTCATGTATGCACAAGTTCACTTGCTCTCACACTTAGCCATTTTTATTGAAATTTGTCGACCAGACAACCCTCCTTGAAATAGACCTCACTTGAGCTCCAGTGCATAGTCTTAGCTCTCAGTGACCCTACTGTTCTACCTAGAACTACATAGAGCTTGAGGTCGTCCTCTGGGGTGGTGTGCACTATGCAATCCTAGAAGTGACCAAGGCGATTGTCTCCCAGAACTGCATAGCAGTTGTCCCAAAGTATGATCCAACCTGCACTTCCCACAAGGTCAACTCATCAAGCCTCCCTCTAGTCTACCGGGTAACTTGAACTCCACTATGACCCAAGCCTACACTACTACCAAAAGCTACACAAACATTGCCCAGTTTCCTTCCCTACAATGTTTGCAGAAACTACCTAGTCATGTGAGTCAAGCCCCTACTTCCTCCCACTGCAGTGTTCCAAGGAATTGCATAGATTTGACTGGTATGCCCCTTGCTGGCTTGACCTTCTCTCCCTCTAAAAATTTCACGGTTTTGACTAGAACTCACCCTTCTTCCCTTCTCTGCACTCATCCTAGAAATTTTGTAGAAACTACATGTCTAACAATGTCTCTAAAAAATGCACAGTTATGACCAGCAACTCCTCGTAGCCCAATTCAGCCTTGCTCTGGAAAACTATCCAAAAATGTCTACTAATGGACCCTACTACCCACTTTATCTTCCTCGAAGAAACTGTATAGATTCCCAGCTAGACACCTAGATAACCTACATAGTCCTCATCTAGAAAACTGTGAAGAATTTCCCAACATTTCCTCCCGGCACCTTGCCTTATCTTCCTCCTAGGAACTCCACAATTCTGCCTCCCAGCTCGATTCTACTTTGCAGTTGTCACTTCTTTCCTGGATTGTGCAATCTTTCCTCCTAGTGACATTTGCATAGTTTTTTCCAACAGTGCTCTGGAGCCTTGAATCCTAGCTTAAGCTATTCTATGTGCAATTTCAGTGTCTTTTCCTCCCTCCCAGTCACCTGCACCCAAAATGAAAAACAATCCATCATATGTTCGGCTTGGAGATTTTTGGATTTGATGTCATCTCATCATGAGTGATTGAAGAAACAAGTACATTGATGAAGCATGGCATGATGATGAACGAGATGAAGAAGGAGAAAATGTTATGAAGACTTGCTCACAATTGAATGAACCTACGAAGCACATTGAGCAGCAAGCGAAAGGGACACATACATGTGCACCATCAAGCAAAGACCAAGACCAAAAAGACCCCTCATACTTTGCCATGTGGAATTAAAGAATTTATACACTGAGAGGGCACCCATCACTCAACAACATAGCATCTTGACACAGACACCACATTCAGCCACTACATGTCAACAGTGTCATGTCAAGTTGTGTCATAAGTTGTCTCGACCACATCAATACTTGTTGTAATAGAATGTAATATGAAAGTCCAAGAGATGCACATATGAAGTTGAAGAGTCATGTAAGTAAAAAATTCATAGGAATTCAAACCGTCATGAGCAATGTCAAAGAGTCACAAGGGTCATTTATCTTCCTTGGCCATATATACCCCCTCATTGTATGAGCAAAGGACTTTTCATCTTGGCTCCTCCCACATAGCGTTGAGAGTTTGTAGTCTGTTCTTTGAGGAGTGAGGAGTGGCTCCAATTTCCCACTTCTGGGACTAGTGATGTATGGTGTACAAATGTGTCTTGGAACTTTTTCTTACTTCAAAAGGTTATCTCAAGCTAGCACATTTTCACGCATGTTTTGTATCTGTTTGTAAGACTATTCTTTAAACATTTGTAATGAATTTTTTCTTAACCTGTACTAAGATAGTTGAACTACTTCAGTTATTTTATTACTTACATTGTGGAAGATGTGTTGTATTATTTATCACTCTTGTCTCATCTATGTGGACTACTCTGTTGGATGGTGTACGTGTTTTCCCTCGAACTTTGGTTTTAACAAATGTCACATCCTCTGTGGACTATTCTGCTCAATGCCAGACAAACCCTTGTTGTTTTTTGCATGTGTCTCTTCCTGGGTGGTACTACTATCTCTCATCTAGAGGCTCATTTTTACCCTCTCCCTTACAGTAAGAGAAATTAGACACAAAGTTACATTACTCACTCACTAGGCATACTCACCTCGCTTTCTTGAAGTTACAAGCATAACACTCTCATGTGCTTAACAGCAAGAGCTAAGGAAAATCACTAAGATAATAGCAACCAAGCCATCGTACCAGATGGGACTCCTACACTAAAAGATGTGAGGTCTAGTTGGGACATTGTACTAGGGATATCCCCTAAATTTTGGCAAGTCCAGGACCATCAACATTTATGCTAGAAGAAGGAACGCCAGTAGTTTCTGGCTTAATTTTCTCTCAACCCGATGTATCCATCATTTGGTTAAGGCAATAACATAGACTCCCTCTCTCCCATGCGCAACTTAGAAGTTGGTTACTCTTCGCATCTCAGACATGAACATCAAATTTCATATCATCACATTCTCATTGTTTGTCCCATCACTCGATAGTTTGCTAAAATTGTTGGACTAATTGCAGGAGTGTACACTCTTCCCTCTTCGCAAAGGAAGCAAAAGACTACACTCATAGTAGTGGTAGTCTCATGTGTTGAGAATGGAGAAGAATCTCCTATTTCCTAGAGGTAGAGGAAGATACCAACTTATTCTTTGGCTTAGGGGTTGGCGGAGGCAACAGAGGGGAAGGTAGCAGAGGAGGTGGAGGTGGAGATGAACCAACATATTCAGAGGTTGAACCATCAGATTCAGAAGAAGAGGAGGAGTCTGAAGAAGAGGACAATATTGCTGATCAAAATATGGAATGGATGACACAAAACCCATTAGCACTCCCAGGTGCCTTGTACAATATGCCAATACACATAGAGAAGTTATTAACAAAGTATGACCCTGATAGAATAGTGAAGGAAGAAAACCATATAGACATGTTCTACCTACATCTGTAGGCACTCGAGGTACATTATGACGATGTTGCATGTAGATTGTTTCCATGTACCTTGGATGGTAGAGCATTTGTATGGTCCCATAGCCTTCATGTCAAATCCATTCAGAACTGGGGCATTTTCAAGAGAATTTTCCTTGAAAATTTTGCTAAGGACAAAACCCCTGCGATATTGTTAAAAGAGTTGGGTAGACTCAAGATGGAGCAAAAATAAAAAGTGAAGGATTTTAACTAGAGATTTAACCGTATCTTGAAAAATTTCATTATAACCACTAAACCTCATGACTCCATCATAGTTGACTACTACACGTCTACACTACCGACCAACATTTCACAATTCGTCAAGTGGGCTGCGAAACCAACACTTTTAGAAAATTGCCAAGAAGCAATCGATGTGGAGAAAGACCTGCACGTGATTGGAGTCATTGTAGATGAGGAACCAAACAAGGACTCCAAAGACAAGGGAAAGAGGTATTAGATTGATGTGCATAAGGTAGAGGAAAAGGAAACAAATGAAATTGAGACCCTCACTCATCTCCTCAATTCCTTGACAACTGAAGTAGTTGAACTTAAGCAATAGACAACCAAGATAATAGTGAGCAATAGACCTCCCAGATTTGTGCAGAGGAAGAATGTGACATGAAGTAGCACCAGTAGCCACCTAGATAAATCTGCATAGAACTCCAATGTTGTGTTCCAAGTGTACAAAGTTTTGAAGGATAGCTTTTGCATGATCCATGAAGAATTCAATTTAGAGAAGTCTTTCTCATAATTGAACTAAGTTATGGGCACTATGGCTTCAAGGTTGAATGATCATTTTAAAGCTAGTGAGCAGGTTCAGCTAAAAGATGAATATGAAGAAGAGGAGGTTGCATCTGATGAAGCTCCCAGTTTTAGGCACGTAGTTAACATTTGTAAATGTCTTAATGTTGCTGAGAAGAAAAAAAAACAAAGAAGGAGCCCCCGAAGGAGAATAGTCGATACAACTTGAGAAGTCAAGGGGCTCTTGGTTTTCTTGAGATACCGAAAGAAAAAATAAAACAACTACTCAGAACAGTTAATCCACTAACATCCTAAACACAGAAAACACAAAGCAAGTCCAAAAGGACAACTACAAAAAAAAACACGTCCATGAGAAGCAAATTCCAAAACACTCCACCACACAATACAAACCCAAGTCTTCCCCTGGACAACTCGGTGAGTCTTCCCACTTTGGATTACAATATTGTTGAACATATGAAGAAGTCATGTGAAAACATTTCTCTTTACGAGTTAACCAAGCTCACAAGTGAGCGGGATATTCTTTTCTGCACACTGGGGCAAACCTCCACAGACAATGTTACCTCTTCAAGAAAGGGGCCAGGAAAGTCTCCCAGATCACTCGCATTTGTGCTCAATGTGCTTCGTATGGAAGAAGTGAACCTGCTCTGCCCACCATTTTTGTTATCATTTGAAATATTTAACTTCAATGTCCACAACTGTTTGGTTGAATCTCGCACATTAGTCAATGTCATGCCACTCTCCATCACTAAATAGATCAATGAACAATGGAGTAGTACAAATGCGCAGATCATCCAACTTAATGAAACATGTGTACCAACCATTTGTGAACGTGGGGATGTCATCATCCAGTTATCGTTCGATGGATGAGTTCACTAGTGCATTGACATTGTGATCTTGGACATCCCAAAACCATATGGCTTATTGCTCAACAAAGACTGGTCCAACAAGTTGCAAGGATATTTTGCTACAGACTAGTCACACTTATGGATTCTATACCAGAGCAGAAACATCTAGATATAGGTGTTGTTGGAGAGATATATGAAACATATTGTTACTCCCTTGAATGGTTAGAATGAACTGTTGGCTTAGGTTGAACTCTTTTTCAACAATTTTTTTCAAGATATGTAGCTGGGGTGTTATCTTGCACAGTCGAGCCCCACCCCACGAGATACACAGTTGGGTCTCCTTCCTTGCCCAACTGGTGGAAATGAAACTTGCATAATACATTGTAATAGTATTAGTAGTAGTTTTAGTAGCATGAGCACATCAAGTGATCCTTGTATAGATGACGTGTGGACCTTGTATTTCAATGGATCCAAAACAAAGGATGGCTTTGGATCTAGTTGTGTTTTGATAGACCCAAGGCAAATGAAACACTTAGTCTCAAGCTGCTTGGAGTTCAAGTGCACGAAAAATACTTTTGAATATGAAGCACTCGTTTTGGGTTTACAAAAATCCATCATCCTCAAAGTTTTTATGCTGAAAGTGGTAGGTGATTCAGAGATTGTGGTACGCCAGGAATGCAACACCATACATTGTGTCTCAGCTCATCTTAAGAGTTACCAAAGAAACGTTTGGTGACTTATCTCTAATTTCCAAGCTTTTAATGTCATCTCTATACCAAGAATGCCCAATGTAGCTACAAATTCTTTGGCAAATGCAACTACTAGGATGACACTGCTTAGGGATAGGCTTACTATTGAAATTTTGTATAAGCCATCTATCCCTAACAACATAACTAATTTGTGTGTTTTTTATGATGATGAATAGATATTGCGTTTCATGGCCAACCTTGATGTCTTCAAGGATGTAGCAATTGATGAAGACATGCACAAGCAGTCTCTGCAAGACATAGATGATGACAGTAAAGGAAACCTCATCCCCAAGGGTGGGGTTTCACTCAAGAAGCTATACAGATTTCATAACCACTTCAAGGGGACTAGGAACACTAAAACCCACAGTTCCACACTGATGCATGAACAGATTAATTTGGAAATAGACAAAGATCTCAAGTTTATGAATCTCGTTACATGTTTCACACTGGAAGAGTGGAAAGCCTTTGTTCACTTGTTTAGAAAATACCATCACGTATTTGCATGGACATATGATGACTTGAAGAAACATGACACACAAATAATCTAACACATCATTCTGATCAAAGAAGGGATCAAGCCTTTTAAACAAAAGCTTAGAAAATTCCATTAGTCACTTGAACCCCTCATATAGAAAGAATTAACTAAGTTGTAGATCATTTACAAGGTTCATCATTCTACTTGGGTTTAAAACTTAGTTCCTGTGAGGAAGAAGTCTGGGGATATCCACTTATGTGTAGATTTTTAAAAAATTAATCGTGCATTGGACAAAGACAATTACCATGTGTCATCTGTGGAGAACATCTTACAGATAGTATCTGGAGCAGAAATGTTTTTCTCTATTTGACAGTTTTTCCGGATATAACCACGTTTTGGTACCAGAACCTGACAGGATTAAAACTACATTATGTACCAAGTGGGGTACGTTCTCCATTAACGAATTCCATTTGGGCTGGTAAACACAGGCACAAATTTTTAGCGCGCTATGGACATCGCCTTCTGTGGGCTCATTGGACAGAGTGTGGTGGTCTACCTTCATGACGTAACAATATTTTTTCTAGAAAATGGTCAAGCCACCTACGCTATCTCAAGAAGATATTTGAGTGATGTTGCAAGCACGAGATATCCTTGAATCCCAAGAAGAGAGTCTTTGAAGTGTTTGAGGGGAACCTCCTTGGGCATATCATTTCCAAGAGTGGGATCAAGGTTGATCTGGACCAAGTTTAGACTATCATGCAAATTCATCACCTAGTCAATAGGAAAGCTATGTAGTCCTTCTCGGGGAATATCAAATTCCTCCAGACGTTAATCTCAGATTATGTGCAGATTGTTAAACCTATCCATGATATGATCAAGAAGGACGTAGTCTATAGCTGAGGAAAGAAGGAAAAGGATGTGTTCACCTGTATCAAGTAGGAAATATTAGATGCACCTATGTTATACAACCTAGATTTCAACAAAAATTTCTCGCTTTATACTTTTTCTTCCGACAATTCACTCACTACAGTGCTCACTCACAAGGATGAGTTCAACAATGAAAATCCCATCTCCTTCATGAGTGTGAGCATGTAGGGACCTGATCTCAACTATCCCACCATCGATAAACAAGCATACATAGCACACAAGGCGGCGAAACACTTCAGACTCTACCTACAGAAAAATCATTGTATAGTCTTTGTGTTGCACCCAGTAATCAGATCACTGCTTTTTCAACAAGCGTTAGGTGAAAAACATGCGAATTGGATGACAGGACTATAAGAGTATGATCTTAATATCAAGCCAATTCACACTATCAAGGGTCATAGTCTCTAGAAACTTGCAGCAGAAGTGGTACACGCACAAGAGGAAGAATAAGAGCTCGCTTGATGGGAGAAAGAAGTCAATATGTATAATGTAGAGCGAGCACCACCCAATTTTCACAACAAATCTTGGTACAAAGAAGTGTGCTAGTACCTTGAGCATAGAACCATGCCCTCTCACTTTTCCATGTGGCAGAAGAGGGCACTCTGACTCAAAGCCTTATCTTACTAGTTGGTGCACCGAGTGCTTTTCAGAAAGCACAAAATGGAATTTTTCTCAGGTGATTAAAGGCACATGATTCAGAGAGATTATTACACGATCTGCATGATAGAACAGCCAGAGGTCACTTGGCAGGTAAGAAAACTACTCATAAATTAATGAGAGTCAGTTTCTACTGGACCACATTGTTCAAGGATGCACACACTTATGCCTGCAAGTGTCAAGTCTATGAGTGATGCGCCCACAAAAATTAAAGGTCAAAAACCCCACTGAAGCCTATTGTAGTTGACGAACCATTCCAACAGTGGGGCTTAGACATCATTGGGGAAATATTCCCACATTCATCAAAGAAACATTGTTACATCCTGACTACTATAGATTACTTCACGCGGTGGACATGAGTAGTTCCGCTTAAACAAGTGAATTATGAGGAAGTCATCAACTTCCTTAAGCTGAACATCATTTCGAGTTTTGGCATTCCTGTATCACTTTTTCTTTATAATGAAACTTACCTCTATCAATAGAAACTTTATTATTTTGCATTCCAATATGGAATTGTGCTTAAGCATTCAGTTAACTACTACCTGTAGCGAAATGGTCTTTCCGATTCTCAAAAATGAATCTCATTCGCATTATAAAAAATACCATTTACTCTTAACAATGAAATTGGCATTGCACTCTGGTGAATTCTGTTTGGGCTGACCGAGTTACACCCAAGCCTTCTCTGAACACATCTCCATGCTTTCTTGTATACAGAAAAGGATACATCCTCCCATCAAATATCTACTTTCCTTCTCTCCAGTTATCCTAAGAATCCCAAGGAAATCTGTGTCTATTGGTTCAGCATAGCATGGACACATTACACAAATTACAGGAAGAACAAATGAAAGAAAAAGAAAAAATTTAACTCCACAAGAACTGTATCAAGAGATAGTTTGATCAAAAGTCTACAAGGAACACTAAATTCGTTGTGGGTGACTTAGTCTTGATCCTTGAAGTGGGATAAACTCCATGAAGACAAAGGAAAACACACAAAGTTTCAGTACCTGTGGATTGGTCCTTTTATGGTCCATGAAAAACTTTTCCAACACACATATCATCTACAATCACTTGATGGGAGGATTGACAACCTTCCTGTCAATCGCCAAGATTTAAAATGATATTTTCAATGATCTGGGGTCGTGCCCCAACCTATATATATAGTCTTTTCATTACTTGTGATGTTTCTTTAAGTTATTGTTTTCACTTCGCTTTACTTTGCTTTTGTGTATTGTCATTTCCATTATGTAAATAAGTGTTATCCTATACTATGTCTTGACTTTTGAATAAGTATGTGGTTGATGTTAAAGAGTCTTGTGACACTACAATGCCTGGCCAATCTTGTGTACATCGTCTCTATCCTTGGTTGTAAATTTTTGGCTGATGAAGTTTGTTGTAGCGGCTACAACCACCCTCCAAAATTTTGGCCTACACCTAATTTCAGAGCCTCCCTTGAGAGTTACGCTTGATGAATGCACACCCCCAGGTTCACTCGATGAGCCCGTGTGAGTCTTTGCATCAGCCTTGCTTGTTCATTTAGTCCAATTTACTACATTTTGGTATCTAAGTCATGCTTGAAACCATGTTCTAGTTACGCTCAAAGTATTCACTTCATGTGTGCTTGTTGTGTTCGCTTTGAAAGCATATGTCGCACTCACACACAGAATCACATTCATTATTGCGCAAGCATCGTCATGTTCGATTAATGATAAATCACAAGCATTGCACTTGTTGCTTGCACTGTCGATTAGTCATGTTGGACATGTGCGTCTGGATGGTTTGATTCGTATCATCATCAACTCATGTAAGTGTGTGTTTGCATTATCACAGACACATCTTTTGCTCATTCACACACTTATTCATTTTGCTAAAGTTATGATGACCAGACTCCCTTTTGATAGCCAGACCATCACCCCACCATTGACTTAATCGATTGTCACATGGAACAATGCAAAAGCACCAAGCAAGTCTTTTCAAGTTGTGTTTCTGCAAGCAATTCAACTAACCTTCATGATGGCCACTTGGAGAGTTGGACCCGACAGCCACCCCTGGGGTGACTCCCCTCAAAAATTGCGCAGAGGCTGCTAACCTTAACCACTTTGCTGACTCAGGAAATTGTGCAAACATTCTAGAGAGACACACAGTGCCTGTCCCTATCTCACTCAGAAAATTTCCTAGTTTTCTGAGTCAGTCCTTCCGACAGTTGACCAGTTGCTCATCCCAAAAATTGTGCAATTTTCATGAGTAGGCTCTCTACTACTTAGCAGTCCACTTAGCTCAAAAAGTGCACAAATATGATCAGAAAGCTAGCCCCAACATTAGTTCAATCTCTCTCTCCAAAAGCTTCCAGCGTCAGACTTACAATTCCCTCCAGGAATTGCATAGTTTTTGCTGCCAAGCTCTAGGAAAATGACTTCCTGTTCCCCTTGGGAATTTCATAGTTTTTGCTACTAGTGACCCAACAGCCAAATTCTAGTTCCCTCTTGGAATTGTGCAGTTTTGGCTTCTAGGCTCCCAAACATTTCCTCAAAAAAAAAGTACGATTTCTACCTACTGATCCCCCATGTAGCCCGGCCTGTTCCAGAATAAAATTGCATAAATTTTACTATCAAGCCCCTGATACCCGCTCGTTCCAGAAAATGCATAGATTTTGTTTTCCTTGTCTTCCTGCAACCCGAACTGTCCTTCCCAAAATTTGTGCAGTTTTTCCTTCCAGACGAGCCAAACTTCGTGGATAGTCACTATTGACTTGGATTTACCATCTTCATCACCTAGTGACTCTAGCGCAACTTTCATTAATAGTGCCCAGAGCCATCATCCCGCCTTGCAACCTTGCTTCCTCTCCCAGTCACCTACATCCAAAATGATCATGTGTCATGGTAGACTAGGAGTCTTTTGGATTTGATGTCGTCTCATCATGAATGACTACAGGCATAGGTACACTAACAAACATGGCGCAATGATGAATGGGATGAACAAAGGGAGCCCATGCAGAAAGATAGGTTCACTAATGGACAAACGAATGATGCATTTGAAGAGATGTGATCATGAATGGATGATCATGCAAAGATATTTTCACTAAATGATGAATGAGAAAACATGAAAGATGTGCTCACAAACAGACAAATGGATGAACATACACCTTTCAAAAACAGATGAACCTATCAAGCCTTCCAACATACAAGCAAGGATCAGTGTGCCAAAGCAACATCAAGCAACCAAAAACCATCAAAGACTCTATGCACCTTTTCCATGCAGAGGTGAAGCTATGACACACCATGAAGACATCCATCACCTAGCAACACTGCAACTCAACATGCACCCCAAGAACAGAATGAATGTACCAGCACTATCATCTCGAGTCATGTCATGAGTCATGTTGCCCACATCTCTACTATGGGCTATATTTTCAATCAATGTAATGAAACGTGGAAGTCCAAGAGACCCACTTGTTTTACAAAGAGTCATGCAAAGTCGAAAAGCCATGGAAGTCAAACAATCATGAGGATAGTCGAACAGCTACAAGGGTCAGTTTCACCCTTGCCTATAAATACCCCCACATTTGTACATGAAAGGACATTTCACCTCAGCTCCTCCCACATAGCCAAGAGATTATGTAACCTTTTATTTGAGGAGTAAGTAGTGGCTCCAATGCCTCGTGCTTGGGGTTAGTGATGTATGGTGTAATGATGTGTCTTGGAACTTTCACTTAATTCAGACGCCTACTAACAAGCCAACACATTTTCACACATGTATTGTAACTATTGTAAGATTAATCTTGAACACTTGTAATGCATGTTTCTTTAACCTATTTTGAACACTTGAACTTATTTCACTTTTTGTAATACATAATATGTTAATGAAAATGTGTTGTTAACATTTTCTTTCCCATGGTGCCTACCCCCTTAGACAACAGACAAACCTTTCACATAAAACTTGTTGTAACAAGCGTTACAGTCGCATGGACTCCTCCGCTGAGTGTTGTATGTGTTATCTTAGTGTGTTGT
Organism: Pinus taeda; assembly: GCA_000404065.3. Classification (NCBI taxonomy): domain Eukaryota; kingdom Viridiplantae; phylum Streptophyta; class Pinopsida; order Pinales; family Pinaceae; genus Pinus; species Pinus taeda. The sequence goes on along the minus strand of APFE030838016.1, from coordinate 14,162 downwards.
GACTGCCACATCCATGTGGGCTGCTCCTCTGGAAGTTGTGCATGTCCTGTTGTGTTGTGTATTCCTAGATGAGTTGGGACTTCATCCCAACGAAGTTGGGACTCACTCCCACCCTCTCCCTATAGAGTGAAAGAACCATTGACACAAGTACACTAGCATTCACCAAGCACGTGAACATCACTTCTCAAAGACAAAGTAGACCACTCTCCTATGATAAAAAGAAAGAGTTGAGGAAAATCCTTAAGATAATGGCAACCAAGCCATCATACTGAATGGGACTCCCACACCAAACTGTGTGAGGTCTACTTGGGACTTCATACTGGGGTGATCCCCTGAATGTTGGTGGGTCCATCGCCATCAACATTTCTAGTGCTAGAAGGAGGGCAACCAATTGTATATGGCTAAATACCCCCTCACACTCATTCATCAACCATCTGCTCAAGGTAGTAACTCGTACTCCCTCTCACCTACACATGACTTTGCAGTTGGTTACCCCTCACCTCCCAAGATTGAACACGAGATTCTATATCATAAACTTCTCTTTGTCTGTCCCATCACTCGACATTTCGTGAAAGAATTCAGACTGATCCCAGGCATACAGCATCTTCCATACACGTCAAGGAAACCAAAGGCCACTCCTACATGTGTTGTTGTATCATTAGTGGAAGAAGTAGTCCTTTCCACACTCTAAGGTCTCGCAAAATCTCTTATGTTCTTCCAGGAAGGTGAACAAGACATTTGTGATCTTAAGATCAGACTCCATTATAGGAGGCAGAGGAGAAGGCAGCAGAGGAGGTAGAGGTAGAGACAAACCAACAGACTCAGAGCCAGAACCATCTGATTCTGAAATAGAGGAGGAGGGTGAAGAAAAAGAAGAGATGGTTGATCCAAATCTAGAATGGATGACTCAAGGACCATTAGCTCTCCCAGTTGTTTTTCACAAGATGCCGAAGCGGGCGGAGAGAATGAACATCAAGTTCAACCCTAATAGCACAATGGAGGCATAAGACCATTTGGATAAATTTTACCTGTAGATGTAGATCCTTGAGGTATAGCATGACGACGTATCTTGTAGATTGTTCCCATGTACCTTGGTCGGTCGCGTAGCTGCATACTATCACAACCTTCCACCAAAATCCATACAGAACTGGGGTGCTTTCAAATGCATGTTCCTTGAGAGTTTTGCTGATGACAATACCCCAACTAAGTTACTGAAATAATTAGGAAGCCTGAAGATGGAGGGGAAAGAAAAGTTAAAAGACTTCAACCAAAGGTTTACACACATAATAAACAAATTTTCAGTGGACACCAAACCTCATGATTCCATCAGCATTGATTAATACATGTCCGCACTTCTGACCAACATTACGCAGTTTGTCGAGTGACTTGTGAAACAAATACTTTTGGAAAACTACGAAGAGGCTATTATTGTAGAGAAAGACCTGTGCATGATTGGAGTTATGAAGGATGATGAAGCAACTAAAGACTCCAAATATGTGAGCAGGAAGTCCCAAGTGGTGGCGAGCACGGGTAGAGACAAAGAAGCTAATGGTATTGAAACCCTCACTCGCCTCGTCAAAAACATGACATCAGAAGTGTCCAAGCTTAAACAGCAGAAAATAGACACATCTGCAAGCAACCATCCACCCAGACAGAGACAGGGAAGCAGCTCATCAGGCAACAATTGGTTCGCTCAAAAAACTACATGGGAGCAGCTAGATGATAGAGATAATGACGATGGTATTACACCTGATGAAGCCTCAAGTTCTGGGCATGGTGAATGCATATCAATGCTCACAAGCGATGTCAGAGATGAACACCGAGAAGCATCCCCAAAGAAAAATGACTGTTACAATATCAGAAGCAAAGGGGCTCCTCCTACACTTTGGGAAATGCAAGAAAAGATAAGATTGCTAATGACGAAGGCTTAACCACTAGTTTCACCAAAGAAAAAGACACAAAAAAAGTCTAGGAAGATAGCAGTGGACAAGAGTACATCCATGAGAAGCAAGATACAAAACACTCCGCCAGACAGCATGAACATCCGTTCTACCTCGGACATCTCGGTGAGTCTACCACCTCTGGAATACAACATTGTATATGACATGAAGAAAACTCAGGAAAAAGTCAGTTTGTTTGAGTTAACTAAGATCCAGAGTTAGCGAGACATCTTGCTACACACATTGGGAAAAACAACAACAAACAATGCAACCTCTACCAGCAAGGGAGAAAGCACACCTCTCGGATCACTTTCCATGGTGCTCAACACACTCTCGATGGAAGAAGAAAACTCTAGTTGCCCTCCATTCCTGATATCATTTGAAATTTTTAACTCCAATGTTCACAATTGCTTGGTCGATTCTTGCGAGGAAGCCAACGTCATGCTGCTCTCCATTGTGAGAAGGATCAGTGCACAATGGAGCGAGACATCCATGCAAATCATCCAACTTGATCAAAAATCGATATCAACCATTGGTGAACTATGAGACTTGATCATCTGATTATATCATGATAATCAAGTCCATCAATGCATCAACATAGTTGTTGTGGACTTGTCAAGCAAGATGGAAAGATATTTTGCTACAAACTAGTCGAACATGTGGCTTCTGTACAAGGGAAAATGCAACCAAATCCAAGTAGTGTCTGAGAGGTATATGAAGCACAATGTCACTCCCATTAATAGCGAGAATGAAATATTGGCCTTTGTAGAACTCATGTTTAGCAAGTGCCTCCTGGAAACAACATTGGGATGTTATCCTGCATGGCCAGCTCCAACCCCACTAAACACGTAGTTGGGACTCCTTCCTTGCCCAACCGATGGTAATGAAACATGCATAACACATTGTAACATTAGTAGCAGTAGTAGCAGCAACAATAGTAGCAGTAGTAGTAGGACTAGCATGTCGAATGGTCTGTGTACAGATGAGTTGTTGGCCATGGATTTTGATGAATGAAAGACACATGACGGCTCAAGGATTGGGTATATCTCAGTAGCCCAAAACAACAGAAAATGTATGAGTTTAATCTGTTTTAAGTTCGAGTGCATAAACAATGTTGTTGATTATGAATCACTCATGTGGGGCTCTAAAGGACCATAAAACTCAACGTGGTCACACCCATATTTATACTGTGCCCCGCAAATAGTGTTAATTATTTCAAGGACGTAACAACTGATGAAGGTGAGCACAAGCTACCCTTGAAAATTGTAGCTGATGGTGGGAAAAGAAAACCCATTCCCGAGGGTGTGGCTTCTCTCGATCATCTCTATGATTTGTATAACTTTTGTCAAGGGCCGAGAAATAGAAAAACACATAGACCCACCACTATGAACAAATAGAGCAACCTGGGAACCAATCACAATCCGAGGATGGCCAGTCTTGGTACAAACCATACACCACAGCAGTGGAAAGTCTTTGGCTACTTAATCAAATAGTACTGAGATGTGCTCGTATGCCTCATTGATGACTTGAGTTCACACGACATGCAAATAATCCAACATGAGATTCCAGGTAAAGGAGGAGCCAAGCCATTGCAGCAAAATCTAGGTAAAAAACATGTCATTTGAACTCCTCATGTAGGAAAAAATGACAAAGATTTTTAATGATTGGATTACTTGCAAAGTTCATCATCATATTTGGGTTTCTAATTTAAATCCCTCACACAATAAATCTAGGGAAATCTTCCTATGCATTGACTACACGAACTTGAACCACTCTCTGAATAAAAGCAACTACCCCATGCCATCATCTGAGCCCATGTTGCATGAAGTATTTGAAGCAGTGGTGTCATCTTCACTTAATGGTCTTTTGGAATACCATCAAGTTCCGGTAGCAGAGCCCAGTGGAATTACACTGGTCCATGAGAAACTTGGCACACACACATGCCATTTTCAATCACTTGACCAGAGGATCAAAAACCTTCTTTTCAATGGCCAAGATCTCAAGCATTACTTTTAGTAGGCCGAGCCGTGCCCATGCCATGTACATAGTCTACTTGCTGCTTGTTGTTTCATCTTGTTTGCTTTACTTATTATCTTTGGTTTTACTTTGTTTGATTTTGCTTACTATTTTTTTACGTTTCTTTTGTTTTCTTGGTATATTACTATTTTTGTTTCCAGAAATAAGTTCTTCCAGTTACTACGTTTTGGCTTTTGAATAGAGTATGTGGCCGAAATTTGAAGAGACTTCTGACATTACAACACTTCACCAATATTGTTTCTGTCTTCTATGTGCTTGGTTATAACGTTTGGCCGATGAAGTCTTGACAGAAAATATGAGCCGTCTACAAGAGATTTTTTTGTCCAACCATGAACCTGTGTCCATAGTGGGATGCCCCAAGCTTGTACTCAAGCTTCTTCTCTGTGTGTTAAAGCACATCCAACTAGTAGGAATGGAGAAGGGGAAAGTTTAAACAAGTAAACCTATGTCAGAAGTCTTACATGCCTCTCTAAAGGAATAACCTCTTCTACTCTCAATAAGTCAAAATACCTCTTTCGCCCCAAAAATAAATAAGTGCCTATTCACAGTCATCTTGAAAAATACAAAGGTGAAAGAAGAGAAAGGCTTCATGCATAGAGAGCTGAAGCATGCAACTCCACCGGGGTACTAACTAAGCTCATTGGCCATGGAGAAATGTGTGTGTTCCTGCTTGACTTCGTCGAGGTACTGTTTAGGCCTGCTAGTAGTAGAGCAACACCAGAGATGAAAACTTATACTCTGAAAATATTCAACTTGCGAGCTAAACTAGCCTTCCCAGATTCGAAACACTGTGTTCAAGCTAAACTTTTGTGTGTTTATTCAGTTGGAAAAAGGTGAACCATGTATGTCCATGGGGTAAGTGGGGAAGTCAAAATAAGCCAAATAGAGATTCAATACTCCCTGAAATACCAAGGCCCTGTGTTAGCAATGAACCAAAACAGAGAAGCTAGAGTTCTACCTGTGTATCACCAAGTGTTGTAGCGGCTACAACCACCCTCCAAAATTTTGGCCTACACCCTATTTCAGAGCCTCCCTTAAGAGTTTCACTCAATGACTGCACACCCCCAGGTTCTCTCTATGAGCCTGTGTGAGTTTTTACATCAACCTTTCTTGTTCATTTCATCCAAGTTTTTGCATGTTTGTATCTAAGTCATGCTTGTGACCATGTGCTTGTTATGTTCAAAGTCTTCTCTTCATGTGTACTTAGTGTGTTCGCTATGAAAGCATCTATCACACTCACACACCGAGTCACATTCACTATCATGCAAGCATCATCACGGCCAATCAATGATCAATCTCAAGTGTCGCACTTGTTACTTGCACTATTGGTTTGTCATGTTGAACACATGTGTTTGGATGGTTTGAGTCACCTCGTCGTTGAGTCATGTAAGTGTGTGTTTCCATGATCACATATGAATCTTTCTCTCATTCACACACTTAGTCATTTTGCTAAAGTTTTGATAACCAAACTCCCCTTTCATAGCCAAACCATCATCCCACCATCAACTCGATCGAATGTCACCTAGAACATCAAAGAAGCACCGAGGAAGTCTTTTCAATTTGCGTTGCCCACAAGAAATTCAACCAACCTTCATGCTGGCCACTCGGAGAGTGGGATCGGGTAATGACCTCGGGGTTGGCTCCCCTCAAAAATTGCATAGAGGCTACTGACCTTGTCTGCTTTGCTGACTGAGGAAATTGCATAGGTAGGCTGGATAGATACTCAATGCCCGTCCCTATCTCCCTCAGAAAATTGCGCAGTTTTCTGAGTCAGTCCTTCCAACAATTGAATGGTTTCTCATACAAAAAATTATACAATCTTCATGAGTAGGCTCTCTGCAGCTCAGTAGTCTACTCAGCTCAGAAATTGTGCAGAGAAGATCAACAGGCCAACCCGAACATGAATGCAATCTCTCTCGCAAGCAGCTCCTTGCAGCGGACTAACAGTTCCCTCTAGGAATTACACAATTTCTACTGTCAAGCTCCCAATAGATGACTACCTGTTCCCCTTGGGAATTGCATAGTTTCTGTTGCCAGTGACCCGACAACCAACTACCAGTTCCCTTTGGGAATTTCATAGTTTTGGCTTCTGGACTCCGAGCCAGTTCCTTCAAGAAACCACGCAATTTCTGCCTGTTGATCCTCCATGTAGCCCGACCTATTCCCCAAAAAAGTTGTGCAATTTTTGCTGTCAATCTCCTACTGCCCACTCATTCTAGAAAATGAACAGATTATATCTTCCTTACCTTCCTACATACCAAACTTTCCATCCCAAAATTTGCACATTTATTCCTTCCAGTGGAGCCAGACTTCGCAGACAGTCATTGTCAACTTGGATTGCCTATCTTCATCACTCAGTGATTCTTGCATAGTTTCATCAGTAGTGCTCAGAGCCATCATCCCACCTCATAACCTTGTTTCCTCTCCCGGTCACCTACATTTGAAATGATCATGTGTCACTAGGAGGTTTTTGGATTTTATGTCATCTCGTCATGAGTGACTACAGGCATAGGTACACTAAAAAACATGGCACAATGAAGAACGAGATGAACGAAGGGAGCACATGCAGAAATATATGTTTACAAATGGACTAAAAAACGATGCATGTGAAGAGATGTGCTCACGAATGCATAATCATGCAAATATATTTTCACGAACGAACGAACGAGCAAACATGCAAGATGTGCTCATGAATGGACGAATGGACGAACATGCACCTTTTGTGAACAGATGAACCTATCAAGCCTTCCAACATACAAGCAAGGAGAAATGTGCCAAAGAAACATAAAAAAAACCAATGACCATCGAAGACTCCATGCACCTTGCCAAGCAGAGGTGAAGCTATGACACACAACAAAGACTTCCATCACCCAATAGTAATACATCATGACATGCACTCCAGCAACAACACTAATGTACCAGCATTGTCATGTCGCGTCATGCCATGATTCCTATCGCCCACATCTCTACTATGGGCCATGTTGTCAATCAATGTAATGTAATGTGGAAGTCCAAGATACCCACTTGTTCTACAAAGAGTCATGCAAAGTTGAAAAGTCATGGAATTCAAATAGTCACGAGGGTAGCCAAACGGCCACAAGGGTCAATTTCACCCTTGGCTATAAATACCCCCTCATTTGTACGTGAAAGGACTTTTCACCTCAGATCGTCCCACATAGCCAAGAGAGTTTGTAACCTTTTCTTTGAGGAGTATGTAGTGGCTCTAATTCCCTACACTCAGGGTTAGTGATGTATGGTGTAACGATGTGTCTTGGAACTTTCGCTTAATTCGGAAGCCTGCTAATAGACTAGCACATTTTCACACATGTATTGTAATTGTTGTAAGACTAATATTGAACACTTGCAATGCATGTTTCTTTAACATGTGTTGAACACTTGAACTTATTTCACTTGTTGTAATACCTAATATGTTAATGAAAATTTGTTGTATATGTTGTTAACATTGTCTTGCCAGTGGTGGCTAACCCTCAGAAAACATACAAACCTTTCACATAAAACTTGCTATTGGGATGGGGTTCCCTAGGGTCAATTTTGGGGAAAAAGCCCAAGTTTTTTTGTATAAAATGTAAAGTCTCCGCAAGTTGTGGTCACAGAGTGTGTAGATAGTTAAAATGTTGTAAAAGGTTTTTATCCTTCTTTTATGTAAGTTGAGACGGCTTTTGAAGATCTACCCACGATCTACGGACCATGGGATTGTATAAATAGTTGTGTCTTAGGATGTCTAAGGCAAGTAAAATTGAAAAATATGAATGTAATGGTCAGTAAGAGGAAGAGTGTAGAAGTCTTAGAGTAGAAGAAAGGCTCTACAACTATGTGCACAGAGGCTTAGAGTAGAGTCCACAGCTGAGTGAGCAGAGAAGCCTTGAGTCCATAAGATTGAACTGATTATCAATAAAGAAGATAGTTGCAGAAATACTTGTGCTATCTCTTTACTTTTGTTTATATGAATCTGCCTTATGTTATAATGGGTTTATGAAATAATAATGTATTGATGTGCAACTTTACACGATTGATATTGTTGCATGAATGCAGTTATTGTTAACTGTTTATGCGAAGATTACCTTGTTGTACGTTGAAGTTATTGAACACTTAATCTTATTGGAGTAATTACTAGGTTATAAGCTATCTTTGATACACGTGAGTAGTTGATCCACCTATTCAGAGTCCACAAAAGACAATCGTAGATATTCACGGAGGTATAAAATTTGATTAAAATGAGTTATATTGATAAGCTATAAGTCTTATCCATTTGCGCTAAGGTAGCTTTAGGGCATGAAATGACATTACAATAATCTCTGGGTGCGGAAACTTGGTTCTAGCATCCCCCCATACTGCTTCGAGTGAGACTTCAGTCCACACTCTATGGATTCATGCCGAAAGGGCCAGTAGTGTAGGGATTTGTTTGGAAAAGCTAACCCTGAATCTGGGTTAGGACCCACCAAGCCAAAAAAAGGTTCCATTGTCGAGACCAGGATTTTCATAAAGAGATATTTGATGTTGCATCACTAGAATTCGATCCAAAAATAAATTGAGGAGTGGTTGGATAGAAAGATCAAAAAATTCGTTGTGCAAGAGAACAGAAACCTAAGCCTGATGAAAGAACAGTGGTTGGATAGATATGTGTACACAGAAATACATTATATCTTCTTTTGTACCTTCCCGACTAAACTATATGAGTGGATCACTAAATTGGAAGATAGCCAAGGAAGTTGGAGGCTCGATGGTCCAATAGTGTGGACCCCGGAGCTAGTAAGGAGATTAGAAGATTCTGAAGATAAGCTCCCACACACTGTCGATCACTGGCTCGATCAAGTGATATGAGGATTCATGGCAGAATTCGTGGCCAATACCTCAGTCATCTACAACAAAGCAGAGTGACGCTTTTTCAAGGGACCATGAGGTAAGTATTTCAAATCATTGAATACTTGGATTAAGATGCTCTTGTATGAAAATCAGGTTATGAAATTACCTTGACATTTGGAGCTATGGGAAGTGGAAAGTTATTCAGGGATAGCAGGAGAACATGCCCAGGATATAGCCCACTGATCAAATCTCATCTAAGTGATGACAAGGGAGCACCACAGGCTTCACTGTAGAGCATTGTCCAATTAATAAGGCAAGGGTTTTTGCAAATACCTTACCCATCCACACCACCTCCACCTTCGCCTCCACAACATACATCATTGCCCACTCCAACACCACCTCCACCACCATTCAATATGTTGAATACGATGAAGTTGTTCGTTTTGAAGGGCTTGGGAAATGAGGACCTAGACCAGTTTTGGTTCGTTGCGAAGGCCGTGTGGACAACAGAAAATATTATAGATGATCATATGAAGAAAGCATAGTTGGTTATTACTCTACAAGATTGTGTGTTGACATGGTACATTAAGTATTGCACTCACAACCTAGTGGCATCATTAGAAGACACTCAGACTACTCTAACCAAGGAATTCGGTAGGCCCAAGTCTAAAAAACAGTTGGTAGTGGGGTTCAATGAAATCATGATGAGGATTGGTGAAACACCCTAGGAGCTGGATCAGAGACTAAAGTACGGAATCTGTGAAGCCAATATGAATCTCACAGACAGTCAGCACCGTGACTAGTTTATAGCCATGCTCCTACCTCACTTAAGGATTTCTCTATCACAAAAAAACATAGGAACACATGCAGAAGTGCTGGAGATCACAATGATATTACATGAGACACATATCCAGGATGTGATGTTGGGAGTTCAAGATATTCATGTGGCTCTTGGAGTTTTAGATCTTGAAGAAGGAAAAAGTGGCTCGACTAAAAGTGCATGAAGATGTTTGGTGCCTCAAGTGTATGAACTAGGGACATGATAAGGATCATTGCCCTATTTTTGTGAATTATATGGCAAGATGGGGGACCATGCCTCTTAGGTCGGAAGTCCCAGTAGGACCAAGTACGAGGATCGCGTTGTGGTGTACTCTGTGTCAAGTAGCAGGGAAACATGTAACAAACAATTGCCACTTACTGGAAAAATTTGTATAGACACCACAACAGTTATTCTGCAACTTTTGTAAATTGGTAGGCCATGATGAGCGTAACTATCGTAGCTATGAATTAATGATGGAAAGAACACCCGCGTATCGGATGAAAACAGAAACTCACCCTCTGGATCAAGACGTCAAGGGAGCATGTGGAGGATATTAGGAACATAGACAACGCCAAGGAGGAGGATGACCTAGTAGAGGTGGAGGGCAAGTTATTTTCTATAATTTTGGAGTGCTAGGACACTGCAGGCAGGATTGTACAAGCCAAACATGCCCGTAATGCCATTATTGTACTCAGTTTGACCACGCAATAGAATAATTCCCTATATTGATAGCTAAAATGCAGCAGAAGAAGGCACAACCTCAACAACCTACCTGGAACTTGTAGATGATGAGGGAAGAACCTCACGAAGAGGATCCTAATGTCAATATTGTGCTGCGAAGTGGTGTGATGACTAGTGAAGATAAGGGAAAACAACCTGAAGAGTATGGATGGGTTTGCAAGGCTCCAGAAAAAGAAGTTGGGTTTTGATTTGGAGCATGCAAAGGAGACATTCATGGAAGCAAAGAAAACCTTCATTGAAGCTTCTACCTCAGGAAGTCAGGATGGGCTATCGGAAGAAGTTGACCCCTCCATGCTTACTACTTTCTTGGAGGCCTTCATGAAACTGTTGCACGATAGCAGGGCTATGAAAGGATTATAGCAGTTGATAAATAAATGTGTTGGTAGGGATAATGTGTCTGATGGGCACCGTACAGTCAGAAATATTGGCATACATAAGATGAGAACAGGACGCGAGATGAGGCTCACTGTGCAAATAGGAGAATACGAGATTGATCAATTTATTTTGGATCTAGGGTTGGATGCGAATGTTTTGCCTAAAAAAACTTGGGAAAAGATGGGGAGGCCTCCACTGCAGTGGTCTTGAATTTAATTAAGAATGGAAAATCAATAGAAGATTATCCCTATGGGGAGATTGCATGGAGTAACTATAGATATAGAAGGTGCGAGCAAGTTGGCTGACTTTGAAGTGATAGAGATTGTTGATGACAACAATCCATATCCCACTTTCCCGGGAATTGATTGGGCTATCAATATGAATGGGGTCACCAATTGAAGAAGTAGACAATGTCATTTGAAAGGAAAACACTCTGCATGGTAGTACTATTGGACCCGACAGAAGGACCGCACTATACTGAACCGGTCTGCGATTATGCGGAAAACGATCATGATTTGGACGAGATCTATAAGATAACAACACAAGACCAATATCAGGTTAATCCAACTGCCAATGGATGAATGAAATTGGACCACGAAATCTCCTATACATTAGATTCAGACTAAGAATTGGAGCACTAGAAGAATAGGTTACATGAATTATCTATGTTGCAATGTAATATGATGACTAAATCACTATGTTGTGTATCATCTGGGGTAAGAATTTTCCTTATTATGATGGTCTAACTCATGTGGATAAATTCCAAATGAATTTGAAAGGGAGGTGCCAGAGAAGAATCTCTTCCAAGCACTAGATTTGGCATTGCGTGCTACGCCCACATGGTAGTAGGGTATGCATAGAGACAATTTTGAAGAATGGCGTGACCATAGGAGGATGATGCAGATGTAATTTGGTCTCCCCACGGTATGGTTGACTGAGAAGTATGATGGGAGAGATGATACACGCGATCATTTGGCAAAGTGGACTAAGGTTTATGGAAGAAAGCTGCAGCCAGAGTGGGTGCATATTTTTTGTCACACCTTGGAAATCATTCCTATGATCTAGTATCTGGAAATAGAGCTCTACCATGGCACCATGGAATGGGGCATCTTAAGATAGGGGTTCATGAGGACGTTCAACTTTGAATATGGATTCAAGAGTATTCATGAAGTGTTGCAGGAGGTTAAGATGAAAATCTTCAGAATTCCACAGGATCCCTTGGAATTGATTCAACCGAATTGGAGCACCGAGCTATGCCAGGTGTTGGAATGCTATAATATGACTGTTGAAGGAGAGGATGAGGATCCAAGGAATATTAACATTCCCGAAGCATAAGTCCACCATGACGTAGAGGGATCGCAGATAGAGAACCCTAACATCATCGTACCATTGAAAACTAAGCAGGTAAACATTGGTATAGAAGCGGAATCGAAGTTTGAGAAGATAGGGGACTACTGGAATGATGCTATGGTGGATAAAGTCATTGATTTGCTCTGTGAATATCAGTATTTATTTCCCACAAAATTTTCGGACTTAAAAGGAATCATAGGTGATTTGAGAGTGATGAAAATCACCTTGAAACCAGACACAAAGCCTGTTAAGTAGAGGCCATATCGCCTTCATCCCAAACACAAGGAAATGGTCTGCTTGGAGTTGGACAAGATACTTGGAGCTCGTATTATTGAACCAGTGGAGGAATCTGATTGGGTGAGTCCAATGGTCATTCAAGAAAATAATCATAAGGATGAAATAAGGATTTTCATAGATCTCAGGAAGTTGAATGATGCTTGCATTCATGATTCTTTTCCAACTTCATTCACAGATGAAGTAGTGGATAATGTTGGTAGGTAGGAGGCCTATTCATTCACTGACCGGCCCTTTACGAAAGAATGAGGATGTTTCCAGTATATAGTGACACCTTTCAGGCTTTAGAATGCGCGAACAAGCTTTTTGCACGTGGTCATCATGACATTCAAAGAGTTCATTCAAAAGTTCTTGGAAGTCTATTTCGATGACTGGAAAGTGTTTGGGCTAGTCTAGTGCCATCTAGACAGTCTGCACTTGATGTTGGATACATGCTGAAGGTATCAGATTGCGCTAAACTTGAAGAAATGCTTGTTATATGTGCCCTTTGGAATTTTGATGGGTCATGTGTTATACAAGCAAGGATAAATGGTGGATCCTACTAAAATCGTGGTTATAATCAATTTTGAGGTGCCAAGGAGTGTTAAACAACTATGTACAACACTGGTCCATACTGGATATTATCGAAAGTTCATCAAACGTTACGCTCAAATTACCGAGCCTATGGAAAAATTACTGAAGAAGGATGCTACATTTTGTTGGGATGAAGAATGTCAGCACAGCCTAGATGTACTAAAGGATAAAATGGTCACTGCACCAATCCTTGTCTTCCTAGACTAGAAGAAGGAGTTCCATGTGCATGTAGATGCCTCTTGTATTTCACTAGGAGTAGTGCTGACACAAGCTTGTGAAGGAGAATTGGATCACCCTATAGTGTTTACGAGCTGGAAGTTGTCTAATGCTGAAAATAATTATTCGACGACAGAGCGAGAAGGCTTGGCTATGGTGTAAGCACTCTAGAAATTTAGACATTACCTGCTAGGCGGACATTTTAAGATGTACACAGACCATTTTACATTGAAATATTTAGTTAATAAGTCTTTGATGGGGGTAAAAATATGCATATTGTTGTTGTTGTTTCAGGAGTATGATTTTGAAGTGATTTCTAAAGCCAGGAAGGTTGAGTGTGGGGCCAGACCATTTGTCATGCATTGAAATAGGAGAGGAGCCTACCAATTTGGAGGAAGGGTTTCTCGACGTGTAGCATTTTGTGGTGCACGTATCAGATAATTAGTTTACGAAAATTATCCACTTTTTGACCAGAGGGATGGCTCTAGAGGGATACACCAGTCAACAGAAGAAATAATTGGTGGTGTGCGGTAGACTTTTCAGTTATTGTAGGTCATTTTTATAAGATGGGGTTAGATGAAATACTTTGACGCTATGTTCCTAATTTTGAAAGAAATAGTACCCTTGTTGAAGCTCATGCAGGAGCTGCGGGGGGACATTATGCTGGGAAATCAACATCGCAGAATATTTTGCGTATTAGGTTGTGGTGGCCAGTGTTGCATAAGGATTCCAAAGCATATTGTAGGGCATGTGATGCATGTCAGAAGATGGCCAGGCTGTGATGGAGGGATGAGCTGCCTTTGAATCCATAGGTGACATTGTAACCATTTGAGAAATAGGCAATTGATTTTGTAGGGCCAATTCAGCTTCCAGGCAAGAAGACAGTGCGTAGTATATCATCAGCGCGATCGAATATTTGACCAAATGCACGAAGGCATAGCCTGTGAATGACTATACCAGGGAAGCAACATCAAAATTCCTATTCAAATATT
>APFE030838012.1:0-18516 GCA_000404065.3 Pinus taeda | reverse complement strand
CAAGAAACTGTTGTCAATCCAATACTGAAGACCCCTCCTGATGTGCTCTTTCTGTCCGTTGGGCTCCCTGCCCAATCTGCATTCGTGAAGCCACATAGCTTCACCTCATCCAATCCATATCTCGATGTGCCTCTCTTGAGCTTGCAAACATGCGACTCCACCAACTGTTGGTAACCAGTGGCATCCACTACCTCTGCTGAAGTAGCATCCTCCTTCCTCCAACCTCTAGGAAGGAACGTAGTCTTCACATCCAACTGATGAATGTGCCACCCCATCTGCGCTGAGAGAGCAAGAATCGTCTGTATGGAAGAATACCTTGCGATAGGTGCAAAGGTCTCCTCATAATTGATCCCCTCAATCTGTGAAAAGCCTCGGGCAACAAATCTTGCCTTGTACTTCTCCACACTCCCGTCAGCTGCCTGCTTAACTTTGTAGATCCATCTCGAACCCACCACTGATTTCCCTTCCGGTCTAAGAACAATCTCCCATGCACTGTTTCTGACAATAGAATCATACTCTTCCACCATGGCGTCTACCCATGCGGGATCCTCCACAGCTTCCTCGAAAGAGGATGGCTCAGTCACAACACACTTGCTCATAAGAGCCATGTATCCAGTGTACCGATCAGGTGACTGTCTCTGCCTGCGTTGGGCTGTAGGTGGTCTTACAACTTTCTCTGCATCTTGAGCCAGTCGCTCAGCTTCTGTCAAGCGCTTTCGCCCTCTGATGGTTGGCGCTGCATGAGTGGTCTCTTCCACTCCATGAACCTCGTCCTGTGGCTGATCCATGTCCTGAAGCTCATCCTTAGGAACTAATAGCTCCTCATCTGCATGCAAGTGTAGCTCCCTCTCAAGCGAACACTTCATGGCTTTCTCCTCCTGAAATTTTATATCCCGTCGCACAACAGTTTTACCACTGTCTGGAAAATACACACGATAGTTGTGGGGCGTATCAGTGTACCCCACAAATATCCCAACCTCTGCAGTCGGCTCCAACTTCTTTCTGGCATCCTTCGTCCCATGCATGTAAACATTAGCACCAAAAATCCTCAAATGAGAAAGATCAGGCTTCTTATCAGAATAAGTATCCTCAGGTGTACTCATGCCAAGTATCCTATGAGGACAACATTTCTGCACATAAATTGTTGTATTGCATGCTTCCGCCCACAAGTGAAGGGGTAGGCCCTGATCATGCAACATTGCCCGTGCAGCACCCACAATCGTTCTGTTGTTCCGCTCAGCTATCCCGTTCTGCTGTGGTTTATGGGGAGCTATGAGCTCTTTACGAATCCCTTCTGCCTTGCACAAATCCTTGAACTCGTCCAAGATGTATTCACCCCCATTATCGCTCCTAAGAGCCTTCACCTTCTTCCCCGACTCCTTCTCGACCAGTGCTTTGAATTCACGGAACTTTGAATATGTCTCGCTCTTCTTCTGCATGAAGAAGATCCAGCACTTACGAGAGAAATCATCAACAAAAATTACATAATACCTGTGTTTTTCTATCGAAGCAACTGAGAAAGGTCCACACACGTCTGTGTGAATTCTCTCAAGGATCGTCGTGGTGCGACTATCCTTCTGGTGAAAGGTGGCTTTCACAAACTTCCCCAAAGTACACCCCTTGCACTGATCTGACTGCGCAAGTGTGCCTTTAGGAAGCCCTGTAGTGATCTGTTGCAGTATCTTCAAGGCTCCATGGTGAAGGTGACCCAATCTCCTGTGCCACAACTCGCCATCATCCTGGCTCACCAATCCTTCTGCCTTGCCTTCCATTGTTGCGCATCCATCTACATGCAACTGATAAAGGTTCCTTACTTGAACCCCTATCTTCTGGGTCTCACTAGTTGTTTTGTTGCGCAGGAAAGCTTTTCCCTTGCTGAAAACAACATCATACCCCTTGTCTTCTAACATTTCCACAGAGATAAGATTCTTCTTCAATCCTGGAACATGCATGACTTCCTTTAATACGAAGGGTTTACCAGACTCCCTCTCAAAGGAAATGGTACCGATACCGGTTGCATTATATCTACCATCATCGCCCATCTCGATGTGCACTCCAAGATCTTTGTCCTCTAGATTAGAAAAAAAATCTCTATCTCCCGTCATGTGAAAAGACGCACCACTGTCCACGAACCACACCGATGCCATCACACTTGAAACCAAGCATGCGATCAATGAAAAATAAAGCTCAAACTGTGAGGCTAGAGCCTCTCCTACTGCAAATCCAATAGCTTGCTTGTTCTTCTTCTTCTGTGGACAATTAGTGGCATAGTGTCCATGCTGGTGATAGTGAAAACACTTCACCTTGGACATGTCCTGCTTCTTGCCTTTCACACCAGACTGAGAAGCTTTCTTGCTCTTCCCTTTCTTTTCTTTAGTAGCCAAAGTGCAAGTTTCTTCATCAACTCCCTTTGATGAAGATCCATCCATGGTACTCCACCTGATCTCCTCTTGCACAAGATCTGACCACAGTCTTTCCCATCCGGGCAATTTCTCCCGACCATTGACAAAGTCTTGATAGGAATGCCAACTCTTCGGAAGACCAAGGAGAGCCAAGCTCACCAAGTCCTCATCATCGACAGTAACCCCCACATTTCCTAGCTCATCTCGACACTGAGTGAACTTCGTGAGATACTTGGGCATACTGTCACCCTTCTCGCATTTGATGTTTCTGAGTTTATCTTTGAATGCCAGCTTCCTCTGATTGCTCTTGCTTTGGAATAATTCTGTTAATGATTTCCACATCAAATATGGAGTAGCCTTTCCATGGAGACTAGACACAATGTGATCCTTCATGCCCTCCAACATAATCCTTCGACATTTTGCGGTCTTCTTTTGCCAAGCATCATCTTGAGTAGTATCAGTAGGCTTTGGGACATCCGTCTCTATGAACTCCTTTAGCCCGTTATCATCCAATACTACCTCCATCCTATCCTTCCATGCAATATAGTTTGTATTTCCCTCAAGGGCATACTCCAATCGTAATCCTGTGAAAGACATCTTACTTTTGACACCAAGAAAACACTGCTGCAAATTCGAATTCCACCAGCTCCAACTCAACCGCTTCCAATCTAGACGTGAGAACAAGGTATTTCTTGTACAGAGATCGACTATACGGGCATTCACCGAATATCTCACCTTCCAAAGGAAGGATGAATCCAGAGGCTACCTGGCTCGATTACAGACTCTGCTTGAAGAAATAGAATGTAAACACTTCCTGAATAGTAGATCTGATGATCAACAGCTCCGATACCATGTAGAACTTCTTCTACAAATCAGCTCGCTCTGATACCATGTAGAAATTTTGAATAATATGGCACATATTCACAGAGATCCCGATTATAGAATATTGTGGAATACATGCATAATACATAACCTCCTCTACGTTGATCATCAATTTACAGAAGCAGAAAGAATAACATGCGCACATAGAAGCATCAATCACACATATCAACACAGTATTTTCCTGGGGAAAGCATCTCGCTAAAAACCCCAACTATCTGGTATATTATATTGATTGAGAACATGTAACAATACATAGTACAATACTCTTCAAAAGTATCCAACACTATCTCCAGGAGTTACACACAATACAGCTCAGATCTGATCTCCAAATCTCATCCACTGCTTGCCTGCCTCCACTGCGCAATCCTGCAAGAGAATGAATGAGAATGGTTGAACCAAACTCGTATTTACCTCAAAAGAATCACTCACACTAGGAATGATGTGAGCAGAGGCTATAATCACTTGGTATTGGCCAATTCTCATTGGCATAACTCAATCCCATTGATTGTGCATATCCTGATGCACAACTATAGTCACAACTGATAGCAATCTAATCCTCTAACACCTGTCCCTGCTGAACTGAACATGCACTGACATGCAACTGAGTTAAATGATGTATTCTTTAGTTGCATTATGAGTTAATAATTAGTTTAACAACTCATCATTAGTCTATTTGTAGTTAGACTAATTACAACTAGTATAACCAAGTCAAACTGAACACAACTCCATCAACTCCACAATCAACTCCACCAAACTCAACTGATTGAGTTCTAACTGAAGTCATGAATGCAACAACTCAACTGACCCACAAAGAAAATGTATTTTTTTTTTCTGATAGCTGCATGTGCCACATCTGTAGCTCAAACTGAGGTGCTCCAAGATAATAAGATAAAGTTTATAGTCTAAATATTATTATAAGCTAATAATATTTGACTGCTCTATAATTAGACTTGATAGTGTCACCGCTGTTGTCTAAAAATAGAAGTCCATCTATTTTTGCCAACTTGACCAATCATCCATAAACAACATCCTGCAACTCATAGACATGATCCATATGTCTAAAAATAGACTTTGCACCATAATTTGCCTGCGGGCCCACTTAGTGAAGGCGACTCTTTTCACTAAGCTCCATCATATTGTTGCAATCACAAGAGTACCAACACTTCATCTCCACGAAACTTCCTCATAAATTTTCCTACCAAAATCTGTGTGGCCACTTTGATCACAGGATCGTAGATACTCGAGATGACATAGCCTCGCGGCTTCTTCACGAGCTTGAATTTCTCCTTCATGGCCTCGCGAGGGCTTGTTAGCCACCTTTTCCACCTAACATCATGGCTAGATTTTCCCCTGTATGAGGCAATCATGTGATCCTATGGATCAACCTCTCGCTGATGGGTATCAGCTCCTCCAGCCACAAAAACCCATCGTGCACCAAGCATAGTAGCTGCTTGATGACTAATACTATAATGGGTGTGTGATTTTAGTGCAATACCCATAACAAGTTGAGGAGACCTACCTTGTCTACTCCCTTGAGCCACTTCTGTGGTTCTAATGTAGTCATCTCGGTGGTTGTGTGAACAACGCGATGCATTAGCTATTCAGTTGCCAAGTGTGGGAACTTCTTTGTGTCAGCTAATTCCCAATCTTTCAGTTTCAACAGTGGAACTCACCCCAAGCACAGTGCTTCAAAGACAATCTCATCCAGCAGTAAAGGTATGTGCAAGGCGACCTTGCTTTCCTCAATGTCCTTTGGCACCTTGGTCTTGCCCTTGCAAGTAGGGACATATTCGGTCACTGGTGTATGGCTTTAATCGACTGCCATTCACCTTTCCTAGAAAGGAATCTCCATTTAATTTAACCAACTAAACTAATCCACTATCAGTAATCTCCTTAATGACATAGGGCCCTAGCTAGTGCATTCTAAATTTCCTTGGAAATTTATCAAACTTGCTGTCATATAACAAAACTAGATCATTTACCATAAAGGTACACAACTTAATGTGCCAATCATGCCTGCTTTTTCGCACTGCTTTTGGACCTATTGGTGAAATCCAACCAAAACTTTTTCTTCCTCAAGCTCAACAAGTTGTGGGAGCCTCTCTTCTAGGGCTCCACAATCCGTCATACCCATGAGTGCTGCTATGCACAAACTAGGCACAATGTATTCCATGCGTATCACTACTTCAACACAATATAAAAGCCTAAAGGGTGTCTTCCGAGTCAACTTTTTGCATGTCATTCGATAAGCCCATATTACTGCGTGTATGCACAGGTCCCAATCACTTCGTTAAGCATTACAAACCTTGTTCAACATGTTCTCCAACACCTTATTGAATGATTCCACCATCCCATTAGCTTGTGGGTGATAAGGCATGCTTTTCTGGTGATACACCTAAAATTCCTTCGTTAGTGTGCTGATCGCTCGTTCATAAAGTGCATACCATGATCACTCATCAAAACCTTTGGACACCCAAATCACGTCAATACATATTCAAAGAGAAACTTTGCAGTGGTCATGCCTATGCAGTCCTTCACAGGCCGTGCCTCCACCCATCGAGTCAAATACTCAGTTGTGGTGATAATGTACCTCACTCCCATCTTCTTTCCTTGGGGCTAAATGGGTCCCAAAAAATCTATCGCCCATTTCTCAAAAGGTTGCAACATCATCTGTGGGTTCAGAGGAAGCTCATCTCTCCATGATGGCTTGCCAGTCCTTTGACACACATCACATGACTTGTAGTAAGCTTTTGAATCATGATGGAGGATTGGCCACAACAACCCTGTGTGTAGAATATTTTGTGTGGTTGCCCCTCCTATGTAATGATCTCTTGCAGAACCCCCATGGGCGTTTGCAAGGATACTATTCCTTTCAAACTCTTGTACATATCATCGTAATACTTCATTAGAACCCCATTTTTTAGAGATGTCCAGCAATGACAAAAAGTCTGCCACGTGCACCACTAACTCCTTTTTCTGTTGGGTGGTGTAGGCTTCGGGGGTAGTTCCCATCATTAGGAAGTGTATGATGTCTTCAAAGTGACCATCCACGATGCGCACTACAAATAGTTGTGCGTCAGGAAATCCCTCCAAATTAGTGGGCTCTTCCCCTGTTTCGATGCGTGACAAATGATTTGGTCCCGTGTTCAGTCATCCAGACTTCAAAATAACTTCAAAATCATACTCCTGGAACAATAACAACCACCTACAAATTCTCCCCCCCAACACAAGCTTATTGACCAGTTATTTTAACGAAAAATGATCTGTATACATCTTAAAATGTCCACCCAACAAATAATGTCTAAATTTTTGTAGCATGTATAACATGGCTTATCCTTTGCGCTTGGTGGTGGAATAGTTCTTCTCAGCCTTGGATAACCTCTTGATTGCAAACACTATAGGATGGTCCAATTCTCCTCCGCTAGCCTATGTCAGTACTACTCCCAGTGCTATACAAACATGTCTACATGTACATGAAACTCCTTCTTCCAATTCGGGAAGACTAAAATCAGCACGGTGACCATTTTTCCTTTGAATACATCCAAGCTTTTCTGACAGTCCTCGTTCCAATAGAACATGAAATCTTTTTTCAACAACTTCTCCATAGGCACAATAATCTGGGCATAGCTCTTGATAATATTCTTATAGTACCCAGTATGTCCCAAGTTTGTATGTAGATGTTTCACACTCCTTGACACCTCCAAGTTAAGTATCATTGCGATCTTCATGGGATCTACCATCAGTCCCTATCTACAAACCACAGGACCCAACAGAGTCCCAAAAGGAACACAAAATAGACATTTCTTCAGATTGAGCGTGATCTGGTACCTTCGACAAATATCTAACATTAAGCACAAATTAGCCACATGGCGTTTTACCAACCCAAACATATTCCAATCATCAAAGTACACCTCCAGAAACTTATGAATGAAGTCTTTGAATGCAGCCATGACTACACCTGAAAAAATAATAGGCGCAATATTTAATCTGAAAGGCATTACGATGTACTGAAAACATCCCCATTCAGTCATGAAGGTCATCTTGCTTCTATCTTAAGGTGTGATTTTGATCTGAGGGTACCCAAGAAACCCATCAGTGAAGAAGTACACTTCTTGGCCACCTACATTATCCAATACCTCATCAATGAATGTGTTACACTAAAAATTGTCACCATGACTATCTGTAGTTAATATGGTTCCATCAATAGTCATATTATCCTCCTTGTCAAGCCTAATACCTCTGCTCTCCATGTCAAACTTCAAGAAAGAGAGAAAGTCAATAAAATCATGTTTATCTCTGGGTACGCAGGTTATCTCTACCTTGCCTGCGTGTACGAGTCCCAAGCTCATTGTACCTACGTACTTGTACGCTCTGTAAGTCAAGGGATGGGTGCGTACTCCTGTAAAGGTCAAAAGGCACGAGTTTCATCTTAAAAAAGTTACTTGTGGTCACTTATAGAGCATTCTAGAAGATTGTTTGACGTATATTGAGCGCCTCTAGATGGTTCATGCATCCCTATGATAGAGGAACTTATCCCATCAAGAGAGGAACTACCCCATCCAAAAGAGGGAGTATGCCATTGATGTTGGACCTGAATAACTTCCTCTAGAACACTATAAATATAGGCATTGGGCCAAAGGAGGGGAGGTTGAGCGCTGAACATTCCAAAGGGTAGATGCTGCTGGAATTAGGACTTCCTTGTAGAAGCTTGTGAGGAGAGATTACCATCCTTTTTTGTTTCATTTGGAAGTGGGTGAGCTTGTCAAAGTAGAGGAAAACTCTTGTTGGAACCTGGGAGGAACTTTCACAACACCAAGGCTCAGGTTGTAATGGTTTCTTTTGTTTCCTATTAATACAAATAAGTCCATTCTTCTCAATGATTTGTTGTTAATGAATTGTTTCATATACTCCTTGGTCTATATGTTGAATATGTTTTGTTTTATGAGATATTCAGGTGTTATGTAATCTTTTGATTGTTAGTGCATGCAGGTTTCGAAGTGAAGGAGGAGCTCATCTGGATCGACGAGGCTAGACTACTACAAACAATGTTGGACTTCAGGTAGGATCGAAAAAAACACTTGGTTTCTCATATGATAATGCATGTTTAGAGAAGGATTACTCTTAATTGTCTTGTTTGTCACTAGAGAGTCTTAGGCTCCTAGGGAGGTTAGTTTTGTCAGCAAAAATAACTCTTTCCGCATGACAATATATCAAGAAGATGTTGAACTCAGATGACATCCACTTTGTAGTAACCAAGAAAAAGGCACAATTTAGAATTAAAACACAGGTGGGACCATTTGGGTGAAACACAAGGAAAGCGGGTGAGGAGGTAGATAAGATATTGAAGGAAATGAAGTTCACCTTGAGCTTCACATGGTCTTATGACCCCTGCAGCATCATTTCAAAACTTAGAGTGGACAATAAAAACACTCCCTACATCTATATTTCTAGGCCAGACATAGAGCAATATGCCAACCAGTTGGAGTGGGTAGAAAATACCCTACAGGAAGCTGAAGAGTAGCTTGTTTCCACTTCTAGTTTGCAGAATTTTGTTCCTCAAGAAAAATCTAGCAAAAGGAAAAGGGAGGAAGGGTCATCATATATCACTGGGAGTAAAGCTAAATAATTTAGAATCAGTTATAGAAAGATACCTAAGGTGACTCACAAACCGAAAGTAGACAAAGAGACTGAAGAACAGGTAGTTATCATCATCACAGATTCACCTCTTGCAACCACCAAGTTCAATATTACTTCTAAACCTTCATCTTCATAGGGTCATAAGGAGAATGGGTTAGAATCAAACACTATCCAAACAGAAAAAGAGAAGACATTGTTCGATAGGTACAAAGAGATAAAGCTCAGGAATGAAATCTTGAAGAACAACACTTACAACCAATTCTGGAAGCAAAGTAACAGCTCACAAAGTAGACTTCTATTAGTGTTTGATACTGAGCATGGTAAAATGTAGATGGCCTTTCTTAAGGCCCAGACTTCACAGCCCAAATCAATAGTTGACTACAAGAGCACCACCTTTGAGTTAAGTACAAAGGACATACATCCCATTGATCAAATGGATATGCACAAACAAACTGGTCAGATGATATCCTCCACTTTGACTAACACTACCATGTCCTTATCCAAATTACAGGTTTCTTTTTCAAATGTACAGTCATAGTTGAAGATGGAGACGGTCTCCTCCTTGGTCAAAGATAACAAGATCAAGTCTTTGGAAGACTTTGTGATCAAGATAGGGTATGACCCTAAAGATGTTACTATTGTTGAAGAGATTATTAGGAAGAAAAACTTGGACATTGCAGCATTATGGAAACAGCTCAAATTGCTAGCTATAGAAGATCCAATGGCCAAGGATATTAAAGAAGGTGAAGCCTAGAAAGAAGACATGATGAAACTAATTATTGACCAAAATATACATATTAGGCAGATGGAAGCAGAGTTGGAAAAATAGATAAAGGAGAAGGAAGACAGTTTGAATATGGCCATTGTTCCCTTGGATGTTGTACCTCTTTCTCAAATTCCATCAACATGAGAAACTACTGCATCTACTACTTCAACCTACACTCCCAGTGCTGAACAGGTGAAACAGACACTGCAAAACATGTCATTGAAGTCAAAGGAAATTGAGACTTTGCAGGTCCAACTCGAAATTTTGGAAGTCTATAAGGCCAAAGCTGAAGCTGCTTGAACTGCTAAATTGGAGAAATCCCAAAGACTGTTGGAAAATATGCGCCAGGAAGAGAGAGACACTTCAATTGGCCAGACCTTGGCAGAAGCCAACGAAACAATTTGAATGAACATACTTGACTCAATGAATGAGATTTAACCTTCTATCCAAATCATATTTGAGCAGAAAGAGTTAATAGAGAAGGCCAGTGAAACTATTGTGCAAGGGAAAAAATGGGAGAAATGCCAATAGAAGTTGCCAATATTA
Source organism: Pinus taeda (assembly GCA_000404065.3). NCBI lineage: Eukaryota > Viridiplantae > Streptophyta > Pinopsida > Pinales > Pinaceae > Pinus > Pinus taeda. The sequence continues at coordinate 8,283 of APFE030838012.1, read as the reverse complement.
TCAGGTTCTCTAACGCAAATTCTAGATATGAGCTGGAGGAAGTGGGAGTTAGTGACAGAACTGCTACCATTCTAGAAGTCAAGAAAGTCTTGACAAAGAGAAATCTCATTGACCAGTTGGAGGAAAGGTGTGAAACCTTGGAGTTGCAGGTGAACAGAATTACAAACAGGATTGAAGCCTTAATGCAGAAGGGACTGCCTAGTATCTACGTCATCAATGAAACGTTGATCACTCAGGAGGACTATATCCTGAAGAATAAAGATGTAGCCAAGAGCAGCATTAAATTCAGTGGAATCAAAAGGAGTATGACAACAAAGGCATTTATGGAGACCATGTCAAATGACTTTCATGTGCAGAATGAGGTAAAACATATTTTTACCATGAAACCAACTTTTGCTAAATATACAGAGGTATATGAATTCTACTGCGGGGTGACAAAGTTAACAGTCCTATATGAAAAGAGATGGGAAGAATTACTTCATTTAATATATTAAAGAATAAAACAGGAGAATTAAAAAGGTTTTTCTAGTGCAACAACCAACACAAGATTTAGTTCAACATTGGATTCTGTTTTGGGATGACTCAGCAACTTAAACCATTCAAACAGGGCCATTATTCTCCTTGATGAGCCCCAAAAATATAATTATATGGGCTCATTCAACCTCCTAATTCAACTTAATCCACCATTCTCATTAGTTTATTGCATGTTTTTAATTATATTTATGCTAATAGAGTGAATTGGGTTAGTCATTATGCCAACAAGTCTAATGTGTGCTTTATGCAGTCTTTTTGGTCAATTTGGAGACAAAATCAAAGGTTTAAATGAGCACTTGGCAGCGAAATTCGTGGACAAGATTTGTAGGAAGGTGTCCCCTTCATTTATGGGCCCTTACCTTGAATTCTCCACCATCATCTCAGAGTTCAAGGGCCACCAAATCGATTATCACAAGGGCAGCCAAGCAAGTCAAGTAGGACTGCCGTTAACTACAAGTTTTGGCAGCCGAGTTCCTAAAGTTTAGGAGGACTGTTGGGGTCCTCAATTTGTATAAATAAGAAGGCTTAGGGACTCATTTCAGTTAGTCATTTTGTTGGCAGAATTTAGCTAGTTTGTAGTTTGATCTTAGTCATTTTTTAGGCAGTAATTTAGCTCTGCATTTCAGCACATTTTCAAGTTTTCCTTGTGGACAGTTTTTGGAATGTAACTATTCTGTTGATCAATAAAGATGAATCCAAATTTGCACCAGCTCTAATCTCTCTTAGGAAGTTGTAGCCCTTGGGTTTGGGTGCATCTCAAGTGCCTAGTACCTCCTTTGTTTACTTTTATGTGTCTTTGCTGCATTCTTAGAATAAAATCTGCTATTTAGATTTAAATCTTGTTTTGTTATTTAGGTTGCTTTTAATGATTAAAAAGGTTTTTCATGTTTAGATTTATTTGATAGGTTCATACAGGGAATATATTCAGAAAAAGGCTATCAAGCACCTTGGATATCACCTCCCCCTCAGTGGAATCATGAGCTAGGACCAAGGTGACCTTGCTACCACCAAAAACATTGTCTTTGCTTCACCATGCAATTAGTAGTGTTGGATTCTTAGTTGCCGAACTTGATATCAGTTTGATTGCATGCTTAGGTTTATGAATGCTTAGTTTCATAGTTATTTCATCTGATTTCACTGCAAATACACTTTTGTTCCATTTCTTTGTTGTTATCTAGGTTAGAATAGACTAGCGTAATTAGGTCTTTGATTTTCCAAGTTCTTGTTTGTTCCGTTTAAAAAAAAAACTTGCAGAGCACCTGTTATCCCTCTTTATCTGCCCATACACCATCAATCCCACCTGCTCCATCCTCTACTTAGAATCCTTGCCTTACACTTGCCACATTCGCTCACTTCGCCCTAATTCTCATATTTTTGTGTAACATTGTTCTATCCCTCCTTGAACAAATCCAACCATCCTCGCCGCTCCTCAACTCCATCCACCGAGCCCTAGACCTCCTTACACCCTTATCTCACCTCCATACCCACTCCTTCATCTTTTTCCCTCCATCCCGTAGAAAATTACAAACATCCTGTAGAAATTCCAGAACATCCTGTAGAACCCCTGCAGACTTCCTGTAGATGCTCACGAAAGCGATTTCTTGAGATTTGATCACTGTGAAACTCTCAGAAAGGGTGCTGTGGGCCCCTTAGGACCTCTTCTAACCTTCCAAACCTCCTGCAAGCATTTCCTTTCACCATTCCACCTCTGCACAGTAAAAAACAATTAAAGCACATGCACAATAACTTACTCAAAAATACAAAAGGATGTTTCTTTTTTAGATTTCACTTCAAAAGTAGGGTAATCATATCCATTTTACCTTTCTAAGAGTCAATGGCATTCCTTTCTGTAGCTTTCATCATTTTTCTAGCATAAGTAGGGTTAGTCGGTAAAACTAGGGTTTACATTTCCTTTTCGCTTTTCGCTTCTTTCTACAAGTAGATTAGCCTCCTTTGAGTTAGCTTTCATCCATCAGTTAAAAGGCTTCTTCTAAGAGCTCATAGAAGTTGGCTTAATCTCCTAGCGGACTTGTGTCAGCTGACCAAGTGATAGCTGCAGCAAGAGCTAGTACTTGTGCATACAGCACCGTCGCTTCCAAGTTTGTTACGAACTACCGGGTTGATAAAATTATAGAAGGGAGTCCAAGGAGTTGCAACACTATTGCTGCAATATTGGGGCCCACCACTCCTCAACAGCCTTACGTGGCCTATTCTTTTACCAAGATTAGGTGATATTAGTTTGTAATTAGGCTAATAATACATTGTCGATTTGACAACGATTTTGTAAAGCATTATTGTAATTTTTATTATAAATACTTCACTGTTTGAAGTATTAGTGTTGATTTCTGAACATAATTTCTACTGCATATTGTAATTTTGAAGTATTGGAGCATCAATAATACAGGGACATTTCACAAGATTCATGTGGTGTGTAAAATGGTGATGTGTTTCTTGTCTTTATTTGTTTAAACATTGTTATTTCTTTTCTTTGTTATTCTGAATCTGAATTAATCAACAGAAATTGTGATAAATAGGACTAATTATCAAGAGCGCCCTATTTTGGCTGTTGTTAATTTTAATGTTTTCCACTTGAAGTCAGGTCAAAGAATTCTTAACTACTCTTTGGTCTCTACTAAACCTTACACTTCTACTTTTCCACCATCCAATTAAATTTCCGAAAAGATCAAATTAGTGCAACCTATCTTTCGTTGTGAGAATTCCAGAAATTGTTGCAAAAATCCAATTTAATTCATAGACTCCATAGCCCAATGGAATTATAACACACAAATAAACCAAACCAATCAAACAAAACAAACAAGTACATTCATAACTAGCCTAAAATTCACATAAAACAAAGCTAAACTTAATATAGAGATCCCTCTCTAAAGTTGGTAATGCTAAATCCTAGATTCCAAAGTGGTTTTATTGTCCAATGTGTTTACTCCCTCAACCTCAAAAATATAGAATGGAAACATAGTGGAGACCATACTAGGGAAGAATACCTTTTAATCCAAAACATTATTATTCCCTAGTTTTCATCAATATTTCATTAAACAATTGTGATATCATTATTATGGAATACATGAACTGAGGTTGCTATTTTTTAAATATTCTACTAGATCATTGAGTTGATTTTATTTGTTTGATGATTTTTTAATATACCTGGCTCCCAAAAGAGTTTTCACTAGATCTCACCCTGATCCCAACCCTGCTGAATTTGGAGATCACCCTGAGAAGCTGGTGAAAAATAAGAGTTATACAGAGAGTCAAGGTAGTAATAGCCCATATTCTAGATTCAATTCTTTTCCTGAGAATATTCCTTTGTCAAGGTCTAATTCTCTTCCAAAGAAATTTGAAACTTTAAAAGATATAGAATTTGATTTGCCTTTCCAACAAAGTTTGTTTAGATCAAAGTTAGAGGCTTTTGTAGATCAAACTGTCATAGATAAAGCCATACTACAACCATATGTACCCCAAACCCAACTCCTTGAAACAGATCCTGATCTTGAATCTTTACAACAATTTGACAAATTACAAGGTCTAGTTTCAGTGTTGGACCAAGCTATTGAAGAAGCCTTTGTTGAACAATCAATTGAATTTTTTGCCTTAACAGTTGCAACAGCCTCTCTGTCTAGTCAATCCTCCCATTCAATTCATCTACAACCTCCCAGTCCTACTCATTCCATAGTATCAACCTCCTCGCCTTTGATTTCTCAAACTATTATTCCTGCTATCCCTGTATTTATCAAAACTACACCTACATTAGGTCCATCTTCAAGTCAATCTTCCATGACAATTATAGTAGGAAGGTATGCACCTTTGGTGTTGTCGGGCCAACTAAATTCTATGCCTAGAGATTATCAAACTAAAATTGTGACCTTTGATAACACTGGTGATTACACTGCTCAGCAGCAGGTAGATAGAATGAATGATGTGTTTGACCTCCAAGAAGTAGATGAAGCTGATCTTAAAATGAGATTGTTTGCCCAAATTTTAGGAGTTGATGTCAAGAAATGGTTTAGGTGTTTGTGTGCAGGAAGTATAGCCAACCTTGATGCTTTCCACAAAACTTTATTAGCTAGATGGAAGATCAAGAAGAATCTACTTCAACTCCTAAATGAATATAAAAGACTGAAAAGAAAACCAAATGAAAGTGTGGAAGAATATTGTGAACGGTTTAATATTTTTTACAATGTCATTCCACAAGGCATCAAACTCTCCCCTTGTCTAGCTCTGATTTATTTTCCAGATGGTTTTGATGTAGACATGGAATATCAACTTAGGGAGAGATACCGGTCAACTTTGGAAGAAATGCAAGAAAATGCAATTAAAGTTGAAGCTAACATACTGGCCAAAAAAGCCAAAATGAAGTCTGAACGCAGAGTTACCATAAAAGAAGAACCTTCTACTTCTGATGTTGATCATCCACATAGGGACGAATTTTCCAGCACCTAGTTTATCGTTGGCTTGATCATATAAAAGTACTAGGTCTCCTTCCGAAAAATTTCGAGGGGTCACATTTCTATCATACTGAGCTTTCATTCATTTCGCATGAGTCTCAATTGCCAATGCGGCATCGCGACGAGTCTCATCTAATTTAGCTAAGTATAATAAACGCTTTTCCTCTTCGGACGTAGCTGGGAGTAATTCGATAGCCATCTGAAGTGATGGGATTTCGCATTCAATGGGTAGCACAGCTTCCAAGCCATAAACTAGCTGGAACGGAGTGAACCCTGTTGATGTTTTCACTGAGGTTCGGTATGCCCATAGCGTTGAAAATAACATGTTATGCCAATTCGATCGATGAATACCGATAATTCGTCGGATCATGACAACTAGAACTTTATTGATTGACTCAACCAGACGATTGGCTTGTGGATAATAAGGAGTTGAGCTATCGTGACACAAACCAAGCTGGCCTGTAAGTTCTGTCATCATGACGTTTCGAAAATGGCGTCCATGGTCAGTAATGATCGCTTGTGGGACACCAAACCTAGCGATAATATGATTGAAAACGAAAATCGTTGCTGTTTTACCATCTGCCTTGAATGTAGGCATCGCCTCAGCCCATTTAGTAAAATAATCAACCGCGAGGATGATATACACATGCCCCCCGGCCGAGTGAGGGTTACAAGTGATGAAGTTGATACCCCATTTGGCGAAAGGACCGACGGTAATTATAGGGTGGAGAGGAGCAGGTGGTGGGCGCATCTTTCGATCAAATACCTGACAATTGTGGCATTTTCGGACCGCAATAATACAATCTTTGAATAAAGACGGCCAGAAGTAGCCAGCGCGCAATATCTTTGGGCAGTGGCATACCCAGACATATGACCGCCACACGCTCCAGAGTGACAGTCATTCAGAACCCTCTCAGCCTCTTCGTGAGTTAAACAACGTCGAAAAACCAAGTCTGCCCCACGGCGATAAAGAGTATCTCCAATAATTTTATACTGTTGGGACGGGAATCGAATTTTTCGACGCTCCGACTTTGAAAGTTCAGGCCGAAAGGATTGGGTCTGGAGATAGACGATTATATCTCGATACCACGGATCTAAAGTGCTGATAAGAAACAAAGATTCGTCTACAATGGACTCTTCTGCCACTGTCTCTGTGTCAGTACGCGGGAAATCACACATTAACTCCGCGAAAACTAAGGATTTCTTGGACTTGGATTTCTCGAATTCCAAATCGAACTCTTGCAGGATAACGATCCATTTAGAGTACTTGCCCCCTAGCAATTGTTTTGTCAAAATATAAATCATGGGGTTGCAATCCGAAATCACAGTAGTTTTACGAGGTAGAATGTAGTGACGAAAACGCTGGACAGCTTGAACAGCTGCCAGGGCCAATTTCTCCACATGTGAATATTTTAACTCGGTTGGATTTAGGGTCCGACTAAGATAATATATCACATGTTCCGCTCCAAATTCATCTTCCTGGACTAGCACCATTCCAATAGTGGAATGCGAAGCTGCGAGGTATAAGAAGTAATCCTGGTTGTAATTGGGAGGATACAGCAACGGTGCATGGGTCAACGCATGCGTAAGTGTATGAAAAGACTGCTGAGCAATCTCATCCCAAAAGAATTGAGCATTCTGTTTTAACAACCGGGTAAAACCCTTAGTGACCTCGGCGTAGTTTGGAATGAATCGGCGTAAAAAGTTTTCTTTCCCTTGCAAACTTTGGAGTTGGCATAAACTCGAAGGAGGAGGCAATTTGATGATTGCTTCGACTTTCGAGGGATCAACGTGAATGCCGGCTTTGGAAACAACAAATCCCAGCAGTCGACCCGCTTCTATACAGAATACACACTTGTGCGGATTTAAACGAATACGATAATTCCTACACCTCATGAATATTGTTCGTAAGTGAACAAGGTGATCAACTCGATGTAAAGAATGAGCAGGCAAATCATCAAGGTATGGTTGCACAATGTGTTTGATGTCACGAAATGCATAAGACATTGCCCGTTGAAAAGTGGCTCCGGCATTCTTGAGTCCAAAGGGTAGTTCGCAATAAGAAAATGTTCCCCATGGACAAATGAATGTCGTTTTTGGTTGGTCGGCAGGTAGAATATTGATTTGATTATAGCCCGAAAAACCATCCAAAAAGGAAAACATTTTGCTTCCGGCACAATCATCAATTATTTGATCGATATAGGGAATTGGATAGTTGTCCTTGGGACAAGCTCGATTTATATCCCTATAATCAATACAGATTCTTAATGATCCCTATTTTTTGTTAACCGGGACAATATTCGATACCCAATCCGTTAACGGGATTGGATAAATGAAACCTGCTTTCAACAGCTTTTCGACTTCTGCTTTAATCGCAGCCGCTTTTCGAGGGTGGATCTGACGCAACCGTTGCCGGACGAGTTTAGCATCCGGGTAGGTCTTGATTTCATGGACAACAATGGCGGGATCAATTCCTGGCATTTCTTCGTATGACCATGCAAATACGTCACAGAATTCTTGGAATAAGGCCTTGTAAGTTTGGATTTCATCATCTGTACACGAGGCACCCATATGAATGTTCTCAACAATTCCGGGCTTCACTGAAATGTAAATGGGAATAGTGCGAGAAATATTCCCTAAATTCAGCTCTGAATCAGGATGTTTCGTTGGACTCTGAGTGTCTTTGACATGTTCAGTGGTAAAGATAGAAATCATTTTCAAAACGATCATCCTCAGGTAAGAACGAAGATCTGTGATGGAGATCTTCCCATGGTAAATCGTCTACGCATAGGATCTCACGAAGGTGTTCGTCAGATGAAACAACTTCGGGGAACGTTATTAACGCTGAAGGTGATGAGGAAAATGAGTCCTCATGGACCACATTCATTTGGTCAACTTTGGTTGAAAGCGGGTTGGTGAACGACACTACGTCTTCATAAGCATGTTCATATGGGCTCAAAGGCATAGCATTACCAAATGAGTCTATCTTAGATTCGGAAGGGACAATCCAAGGATCGTCGTAAATAATGGTGTCTGATGTAATCATATGAATGGATGCAAATGAAGACACTTCGTGGATTGGAGGAAAAGGAAAAGTTCCTAGTAAACCAGAATCTTTTACTAAACCTACGCCCATGTCCCTATAGGGGATGGTCGTTTTACCGACATGCTGAATACTTTCCGAAGAGGCAGGGTCGGATGCAAAGTAAGCCAGCTGATCTATTGTCACGATCTTGCCATTATGTGGAAATTTTATGACTCTGAAGACCGATGATACGACCGCTGTCAT
>APFE030838008.1:2887-17474 GCA_000404065.3 Pinus taeda | reverse complement strand
AAGTCTCTGCAAGTTGTGGTTGCAGAGCATGTAGATGTTAAAGTGTCATAAATGGTTTTACCCTATTTTATATAAGTTGAATCAGCTATTAGAGATCTACCCATGGTCCACGAACCATGGGATTATATAAAAAGGTGTGTGTTAGGATGTCTAAGGGAAGTAGTATCGATGATGAAGATGAATATAATGGGTCAATAGAAGAAAGAGCGAAGAAGTCATAGTATAGAAGAGAGGCTCTACAGTTGTGTGCACATAGGCCTAGAGTAGAGTCCGCAGCTGAGTGCGTGGACCCCTGCAGCTGAGTGCGCACGGAAGTCTTGAGTCTGTAAGTAGAATTGAAGTATTAATAAAGAGATTATTCCAAGAATTCCTGCATCTTTTTTATTTACTTCTATTATGAATGAATGCATTTTATGTTGTAATGAATGATAGGTCTATGAAGTAGTACTGTATTGATGAATGACTTTACATAATTTATGTTGTTATATGAATGCATTTAATATTATCTGTTTACACGAAGCACATGTTATTGTATGGTCAAATTATCAACGCTCGGGCTGATCTGGGTAAACACAAGATTAGGAGTAATCACATAGCTGTTAAAAAAAATATATATTACAGAGCAATGGAACACATAAAATATATTGCAGAAATATAAACGCAGAAAATGGATAAAACAAGAGAGACACAAATATACATGGTTCACCCAATTTGGGTTACATCCATGGAGAAACAACTAGTGCTTCTTTTTATATTATCCACCAAACTAAAGAGATACAACCTACAACAAATCCATTGTAATTCCCTCTTCTCTCTAACACAATTTCCTCCCTCTTTCTTGCTTAGAATATAGATCTACATAGACGCAATACAATTCCCTCATATATAGCGAGGGGTTGCCTTCAAGGGAAAAAACCCTAAATTAAACAGACCTTCTACCATCAAATCTCCGCCTAATGAACAGCCCAGATTGATTATGAAATTATAACATTTTACAAGGCAATTTTACTTCTATTGTTAGCTTAAGGGGTACTACCCCCGATCCCTTGCCAGGGTGGGGGATCCCAAGGATCACAATTGCCCTCGCTTGGACCTCCCTTGCAGTGTAAATTTTATGGGCAGCTTTGCTGCAACATTATGAACTGGGGTCCAATGTGATGATACCTATAAATAAATAAGATAATCAGGCTCCACACCCAACAAGAGGCATTTAAGTGGTGGATTCACATGTTTAGGGTCCACAAAAGGAAATTGTAAATGTTTGCGAAGGTAGAGAATCTGATTAAGGATAGTTATATCGATAAGCCATAAATGCTTATCGATCTACGTGAAGGCAAGTTTAGGGCATGAGATGACATTACACAAATATATGGGTGTGGAAACATTGTTCTAGCATCCCCCCATACTGCTTCTGGTGAGACTTCAGTCCCCACTCAGTGGATTGATGCCAAAAGGGCAGTAATGTAGGGATTTGTTTGGAAAAACTAACTCTGAACCTGGGTCAGGACCCACTAAGCTAACATGTACCCGTCTGTGAGGCAAAAAAGAAGCAAGAGGATTTGGGTGAAGAAAGAGGAGTTCAAAGAGAATTTTCCTCTATCCACAAGTAGCCAAATGAAATACCAAACATGCGAAAAGAATAATATGGAGAGTAAAGCCTCTGTCGATATTTGACCATCGAAGTTCAGTAAGAAGGAGGATGATCTACTCAGGGGGAGTAAATTCTCTATTTCTCTTCAGTAAAGAAAGAGAATGGCCTCAAGGGAGGCTGAATAACTTAGATGCGGGAAGTTAAAATAAAATGTGCATATGATTGATGGAAGTATGGTTGTGTTATCTTCCTAGTTACAAAAATAATTTTATTTATTTTGAATGCATCAACATTGAAAAGTAGAGGAGAAATGTAGCCAACATAAGTTTAGGGAGAGTACACAAAAATATCCTATGTTGTGGGATAAAATGGGTTGTAGTGGAAGAGTGGAGTGATAGGAAGCTCACAGTCAAGTCAGGTCCATAGGCTTTGTTATGTAGAATTCTTCTTGAATGTGTATGAAGAGAAACTACTTTGGGTTGTGGATGACAAACATCCCTAACAATAAAAATGGCTATTAAACAGTGTAGATCTGCAGCAAATGATAGAAACATAACCTAAAAAAGCCCTAATCTATGCCACATACATAGTTAAACAACAAAATGGAATAGTAAAATAAGCGCAAATAAATTCAATAATCCAATGGAAACCAAATATATAAAGAATATATCTTATTAAACAACACATGTGAAGGGAACAAATAACGTTACTAGTCCCCCTATATGGGATGAGTTCTTGGCTATCCTTAATGTCTTCAGCTTTTGTAGAGGCTCTCTTCTCTATAATGTGTAAAATTGAGCAATCAAAGTGTTTGAGCTCAATGAGAACTCAAATGAAAAAGAAGATAGTGTGCAACAGTGATAATAATTAGAGCTGCAACAGTGAGTGCAACAATTAAAATAATCAAAAGTGAAGAATGAATGGAAACCCCTTCTATTTACAACAAAATATTAGATTATCCTTGGATAATGAGAAATAATAAAATATTATTAACCCCATTCTAGAATTCACCATTTGGAATATTTTTATTATATTTGGTTTGGAGGGAAAATGTATTTAAACTTTTATTTAGAAATAACAAATAAATACATGATTTATTTATCATCTCAAGAAGTGTGGTTAACGAATAATAAAAAAATATAGATTTATTTAATTATTCCTATGGGATTTAGTCATAATTGATACAGAATAATAACTAATTAGTTATTAATTAATTTTTCCTAGAGAAATATAAGATAATTAATGATTTATCTATTTATTTCTCATAATTGGGTCAAATGTGACAAGGAATATTAATTAAACAATGGTTTAATTAATTATTCCTATAAGATAATTAGATAAATAGTGATTTATTTAATTATTCTTCACGGGTTTGATTATAAACGACTTAATAAATGTGGTTTATTAACTAATTTCTCATAGTGAAAGCAATTTTACTATGGTAAAATTGGCCCTACATGGTGTACTTCGATCCATCTAGTACATTATGGCTAGATGATTAATTTTTGTGATAACAGATTCCCTTCCAACGTATGAGTTTTAGGAGAAAAATGTATGATCAAAGTACGTTGTAAGGACATAATCACTAGACAGTGAAGTGGAGTCAGAGAGAGAGGGACTAATGGAGCTGAAGTGAAAGAGGATAGTGATAGAGGGGATGAGACCAATGCAAGTCTCATTTTATGTTGTGATACCCAATCTTAGTAAGGCGGGGGAGGCATACCTATACCCAATGAGATAACTTAGTACAAAAATAATGATGCACTGAGAAACATGAAACTAAGAAATAAAATACATGTTGAATGGTACATGACATTCTAGCATAAATGAGCTAGAAAATAATACAATGTGTCCCATATGCATAATGTGCCTAGAAAAAACATGAGCTAGCACTGAATACAATAACATCTTAGTACATGATATATAATGGCCCTTCCCTAAAAAATGGGTGGGAGGGAGGGTAGAAAAACCAAAGAAGCCCTACTAAACAAGAAAGGGCTCTGCAAAACTAAATGGATCATCTGAAGGAGACATGCACGGTATGAATTATGTAAGTGGAAGGCACCAAACCCATCAAATCTGTGGAATTGCATCTAAAGATGTACCATATTAGGAAGGATCTGGGCATGTGGGGGGCTACCTAAAGGTCCAACCCCTCATGAGGTCTAAAACATCTCACACACACCCAGGAATCACTGGTACAATCTGCTGCACCATTGGACCATCATGTGTATGAATCCCGAACATGAAACAACCAAGTAAAAGGGAAATCATGATTATATTTGCTTGATTTGAGGCACTGAACAAGAGTGTATGCTCGAACCAAGATACACCACCCTCTAGGTGGTTCTTCTTGAATAAATGTGCTCATGTTGACAAAATAGCGCCCACCATAGGTGAGGTAATGAGGATCCTCAACGAAGGCATGAAGGGGAATAGTAATGTGATTGATGGACTGACACCAGGGGAAATGGGGAAAATGGGACTAAGGGACAAGCAAATGACTTCCCTTGTTAGAGCATAAAGTGCATGGTTGACTTGGCAGCAACTGACTCGACTCCAGAGAGAATAGTGGACAGTATGAATGAATGCCAAAATGGGAAACACAGGATGAACGGTATGAAAATATGGATGGAATACTATGACATGATACAACGGGATGCAAAACAGAATCCATGGATGTAAAGGCGACTCATCGCAAATGCTCTGAACAATGGTGACTCGATGATGTTTCCACATAGAGGAGGTCCAGTGGGGACCATGAAAACATGAGAAAATTATGGTTGATCATGACGAAAATTAACACCTGAGATGAAAAGTGCCAAGGGAAGGTGGTCCCCAATGTACAAATGTCACTTATGAAAAAATTCAATTTTGAGAGGCAACAAAGTGACCCTTCTTGGAAACCCTTCTTGGAAAAATAACTTCTTTGTGAAGTATCAAACCATCAAAAACTAAGAAACAACCATTATATAATTCAATGAGAGATTTCCAATGGTGTTGATGGTTCGTAAAACTAAGCTATGGTTTGGTTGCAATGGGCAATAGAAAAACTGTGGGTTTTTCTCTAAAAGGACATTTTCCATCCAATTTGAATTCATTTGCTAAGAGAGTTGTGGTGAATTTGGAGAGGAGGAAAATTCCCTAAATCTTGTGGGAATCGTAGTGGAAAAAATAACCATTGAGTCAGGATCAACGACTTTCAAGTAGGTGGCCTTGCTTATCTCTACAGTTTCAATGATTTATTTCCTTATTTTTGTACCCTGCATCTCCCTGGGAGACCCCTACTCTTCTTCTCAGTGTGATCACAATTTTTGGGCCCAGAACTACAATCTAGCTCATAGGAAAGAGGTGAAAACCTATGAGCTCATACTTTCTGGGTAGAAAACTATGATTTTGAGCTGAGAGGGAGAGTGGTTTATTGGCCTGGTGGGGAATGTAGGTTGATCAGTTAATGCCAATGTTTTCTTCTCAGAATTGATAAGACATGTGGTGTTTTGCAGGCATGGAAGAGTTGAAAATCAACTACTATGAGAAAGACTTGGACACCCTTCAATCTGAGATTTAGAGGGATCCGGAGTTTTGAGGGGCATTAGCTTGCTACAAGGTTCTCAAGTTGTTAGAGAATCCATTGATGAGTGCAGGTGAGCCCTTGTTATTGAGGATCGTGAGCTATTGGGATCCATACCAGGAGGACTTTGTGGTGCAAGGGCACATGATCAATTTCATGTTATAGGATATTTAGTTTTTCACTGGACTCCCTCCCCTAGGGGTGGTGGGGGATATAGATCTCTTGTTTCCTCATGGGAAGAACATTACAGAGTTTGTGGAGTTCCATTGTCCACACTGTGTTCATGTGAAGAGAATGACCATCCTATTTGGTGATCTAGAGAGGCTAGAGACACGGGCTATTGCTACAACAGTGCTATGGGTCCTAGGAAGCAAGGCATTCCACCACATCACTAGTGGGCAGATGATGCTTTTTGAGAGTGTCTTGGAAGGGACCTACTATGGGTGGGCCCAATGATGTTTTCATTGTTCAAACGATAAATAAGTCTATGTAAGAGACAAGTGAACCACGAATGTGCATTTGGTACAGTGTTATGTGCTTTCTTCTTTGAGAAGATATCCACCCTCTGCCCTCATGTATAGGTCTAAGATGGGGGACCAAAGGAGCCCAGGATGCGCCACTAGGGTTAGCTACTGAGGAGAGGGGGAGGAGGGGGGATCGGACGTGTGTTCCAACCTGAATTTTTTGCACACTGGGATCAAATGCCCCTTTACATAGACGATTATCCTTATAGCGAGATGAACTCTCAGGGTGATCCTGACCTACCAATTCCACCCAAACAAGAATGGGGACCAGATGGTAAGTGTTAAGTTGTTATTTTTATAGTGCATTTCATTTTATCATAGGTATATGGTACTAAGTGTAAAATATGTGGTATGCAAATACAACACCAGTAAAACTGGCAAGATATGCAGGTCAATCCATAGCACCATGGACTATAGATTAGATAACATCATCATCACACCAGGGTCTAGACGATAGTGCTCTACTTTCTAACCTATGTTGTAGGTGTGATGTGCTCCCGACTAGAGTTTCTGAGCGCAGTTGGCATGAGTTAGATGATCAGTACACTGATGAGTGCACATGCCTTCAATTAGAGTGATGAGGGATCATGCAGAGCATGGTGATGGTTGGTTAGGCAATACATGATCTACGGGAAGGTGGAATAGAGACTTTGGTGTGGGATCTAGCAAATAGTGACTAGGGACGGGGACATATCGGTCCCCTCTGTTTTGATTTTTGTAACATGTTATGGGCATGTCAAACGTATTTAAAGTTATTGGATCCAAACAGTTATATGTTTTATGTGGTACATAATATGATTATGCATTTATATATGATGATCATGGTTCACCGTGTGTTTTGTTTATGGTTTTGTTCTATGGTATACATGTGATAAATGCCAATCTAGAACATTATTTGTAATTGTGTCAACATAGTTATTTTGGGCTCTATGAACATGACTGAAATTAATGGTTCCAAATTCACACATCAACAACTTAGTCGGTAGATATTTTCTAAATAGGACTTGGTTATGCACATGATACACACCATTCAATTGCATGATAAGCAGTAAGGAATCTAAATGAACATGAAGATGAAGGATGTGATGAGCAAGGGAATCAACTAACAAATGTATCACTACATCATATTCGACCTCATTATTGCTAGCCGATCCAATGGGCATGCCATTCGAATGGACTAACATATGAAAGGGGGTGAAAATGGCCCAGGATGTTGAGGCTAGATTGCTGGAGAAGTGACTCGCACCATCGGCATAAGCGATATACAGTGTGGATGATGGATTCATCTAAAAGGTGAAAAAGGAAACAAATGAGATGGTGCAACATACCTAGCTTCATGATAGAAATAAAGTCATGAAAATCAATGGGATATGCTATGAGTGAAATTTCTTGAGATAGAGTGCATTGGGAGAATTAGGAAGGAGGTGGCCTTAAAAATCCTTTGGAAGATATGCCCCCTTGCTTAAGTGAAAGGGTAATTAGGGCTAGAAATAGCTTCCATGATTTCTTCATCATAATGGAAGATGGGTAGGAGGGAGGAAGACTGAATACATGATGCAACTACACTACTTGGTGCATCATCATGAGAAAGAAGTTTCACATTTGCATCATCTAGAATGGTAGACGATGAGCTAGTAGATGGAAAATCTATCGATGTTGAGACCTAGGTTTCCAATCAAGGAGGTTCGATAGAGGTACATGCATAAACCTCAGAAAGGTTTTCCTCCAAGGAACTCAAGGACGATGATAGGTAAAGGATATGGAATATGAAGTTTTTCATCTCGACATCGGGGATAGGGATCACAACGGTGGGACCCCCTTGTGTTGTTGTACTAATGGTACCAAAATCCATAAGTAAAGGAGTAGGTGATCCACTATGAGTGGCCTCGTATTCACAAAGTTCTTGAATGCAATCAAAAAATTCATCAAGAGGAGGGAAACAATGGGAATAGTGACCATAATGATCACATAAGGCACAAGGGTGATTTGTGTGCAACATTTTTAGTTTCTTGATTGGTCCTGGTATGGTAACTTGGACCTCAAGAACACTTGACTCAAGGAACATTTCATGAACCAAAGGTTTGAGATGAGGAAGCAAAGGACAATTATGGATGGCATGCCCAACAACCTCACACATAATGCACAGAGGTGTCGGCTTTGGCACTTTGAGAGTTGAAGGTGCCTGGGGAACCTTTTCCTTATTTTCATTCTTCTTGGATTTCCCTTCCTGTCTAGATTCTTTCACAACAAGAGTGCGTTATTGTTGAGGTGGTAGTGGAACTAGAGGATTGACAGGGGTCATAGGGAACATTTGAACTAGGGTCAAAGCATGATATGGTCTGACCTGACCAGGTGAATTATCTACTGGGGTATCAATGTACCACACTAGGATCCCAAAAGTCATATTAGGGAGAACAAATGAAGCCATGGTAGGGAGAAAAAAGATTATAGGAGGAGGACACAAGAAAGGTATCTATCCTACAAGGAAATGTCTCAGTGAAACAACTCCTGGATGGTTGAGACCTGAAGGAATAGTTCCCGGTGGGAATAAAGGGGAGGCACCCACAAAAGTATGAGGTCCTCGGAGGTGGATCCGGATCACTTAGCTGAGATGGTAATCATCGGGTGATGAGGAGATGGTTTCAGATCAGATGTACTAGACTTCTTTGGAGTAGCTCATGGCGCTTGTAACATGAAATCACTCAAAGAGCAAGCCTTAGAGATATGAGGGGGAGGACTAGGGAAAGAACCTAATAATGAGGAATCTTTCTAGACTCTAGGTGAAACACCAGTGAAAGGGGTAGAAGACTGCTTGTCGAACATCAATGAGATAATGGACTCAAGGGAGGTCAAAAATGATAGCTCGCAGTATGTCAAATGATCAATGGTGATGATCTTCCTTTAATGGTGGAAGAACATCTTACGGAAAATTTTATATGCGACGACTGACATGGCATAAGTGAAACTATGACATAAGAGAATGTTGTAATCTATAGGGGCATTAATAACCTTGATATCTACATGCATAGTCTTTCCTGCCAGAGTCACTAGACAATTGTGATACATGTCAAGAGGCTAGGAGGAGTGAATGTCTGAAGCACACAAAGTGATGGTGGATGGGGATAGCTTAGGTGACTTGAGTTGCTTCCAAACAGTAGGCAGACATCACACAGGTGGGTGCACCTTCATCAATAATGCATCGGGAAGTGATGGAATTACGGAGTTGGACTAGTATCTAAAAAGTAACGGATGGAGGTAATGGAGGATGTTCTGACAGATCATTAGGAAAGACAATCAAAAAATCATTTGAAGGATCTACTACACCCAAAGCAATTAGTAGAGCCTTCTTTTGAGATCGGCGCGACTGGACCACTTCTAGTGTCGACATGGAAGCAGGTGATTGTGCCATGTCATCTACTATATTGTATGTATGGGTAGATCAGTTAGAAGTAGAACATTGGGTGTTGTAAGAGGATCAATAGATGCTTTGGTTTTGGATTGAATGGTGAATGAAGTCAATGGCTTGTCATATTGACATCACTGAGTTTGCAAGTTGATATTAGAGGTATTGACCTCATATTAATTCATCACGAGGATCAGGTAGTCACTAGGACCAAAAGGTAGGGGGAGGTGGGTTGCTTGACCTTGCTGAGGTTGAGGAGAAACAAATCCTTGCTGAGGGAATGAATTTGTGAGCATGGCTGTTGAGATGGAATAGGATTCTGAGGTGGTTGTTGCATGGGCAGTTGACCTCTAGAAGCTGCTTCGGCTTCCCACATTTGGCTCCTTTGGGGTAAGATGGGACACTAATGATTATAATGGCCATGTACACCACAACATGCACAAGGCTTGTTCGTACGAATATCCTTGTTCTACTTGGGCTAGTTGCCCTGTTGTTGGTTCCCTTAGGGTTCATTAGGTTGAGTACCTTAGTTACCCTTGTTACCTTTCACCTTATTCTTTTTCTTTGAATTTTGGGGATTGGTCGCACTTTGTTGTTCAAACACTTGACCCTGAGGGGGTGGTGGCTACTAGGGCTGAGGATGCATAAGAGGCTATAGCGCTAATGCCTGAGGGGCTAGAGTGCTCGACGGTGCATAGGTATAAGATGGTGATGGGGAAATGGTCTGGTAGATAGGTTGAGCACTAGCCAGCCCTCACATCTGTTGATGTGGTTAGGTAAATTCTTACGAGGTGCTTTTCCCTTGATACATGTTGTTGGAAGGAGAGGCATAAGTGTTGGAGGAACTATTGCCCCCTTGAGGATAGCCATAAATCTTCTCAATATATGGTGAACGACGTGAAATAGCTCCAACGATACCGTTGGTGGTGTGAGATGACCCTAGTGCATTGGAACCACCACGATGGGGGTTGCTGGGATAATAGTATAGACATAACTATATTGAATATAAATCAAGTCATATCTCAGAGCAGTCTGGACAGCCTCTTCCTCTGTTTGAGGAAAGTGAGATGTGACATATTTGGAAATAAGCACTAAAATAGTCCTAAGGAACCAATCGAGGTAGACATAGTCTTCGAAGGGCGGAACACGACACATGCTCCTCCTTCTACGCCATTCTTAGACATGATTGGAAAGACAAGTGGCAGAGGACTGACAGAATGTGGTCAAGAGATCTATAGTGATGTTGTATCAAAGAAGTAACTGAAAATATGAGAGGAATGATTTAGCAAGCGTCATGAAAGTGGAATGAGAGATAGTGAGCTGGTCAAGGTACCACTTCACAACATCTCCATTGAGTGTGTGTTGGAACAATTGATTATGAATGGAATCATCAGTGGTGGAGTTGGATGAACACCACATATAGAAGGAGTGGACGTGATTGGTGGGGTCTTCTCTAGAAATACCCTCAAAATTGGGAATGTTGGAGGGGATCTTGGTCAACATAGTTGGCCAACCATTATCGTGGTTTAATGGGTCATTAATCAATTGTCTAAAATCTAGGAAGCTTAACCCAACCATGGAAGGTAGCATGGGAGCTTCTAGAATAGTTCTGGAGATGGTTCCACAAGATGTGACTATCGAGGTAGAACCGGAGCCAAAACCAGGTTGGTTCCCTGCACCTGTAGTGGGTCCTCATCGAAATTAGATGAGGAATCGCATTAACTAAAAGAGGAGTCAGTATGGGGAATCGGAGGACTATGAACTCGAACCCTATGGGGAGGAGTAAAATGCCCAAGCAGAAACTGGGGATGAATTTAGGTTTTAACCCCATATAAAAATTAACGGGATATGAATTCTAAAAACATAAAATAAACAATAGTGAGAGCATAACACATAAAACAAATATACACAAAGATTTTTCCCTAGATCCCAAAATCGAGACTACCAGATTGATTTTTCATTATTTTCATTTCAATGTTACAATACATATATATACATGTCGAAGTATCCAATACCATGGACCGAAAACCATCATGCCCAAAACCATGTACAAAACCATTCACAAAACCATGGGTCCAAAAAGAAAATTCCCTAGGGTGCTGCCCTAGACCCAGTAGAGTGTGGCTAACTACTCCCTTCAAACCCCCTGTGACCCCCCCGCTGCGCATCGGCACAACGAATCAGGGAATATTGCACAAGAATATAACACAACCCAACAATTAAGGCCTAAGAGTCTCCACAAGAAATTCCTTGGTGGCACAATGGTTGTAAGACACAAGTGACATGGAAATGATGAAGGGATATCAACAAGATGTTTTGTCTCTATGTGGGGAGATAAATTAATTAAGTTAATTCTTGGCTTGGTGTTGTAGACCAAGCACCCTTTGCTTAACGTGTGCTTGTGTGTGTAAGTGTGTTTATTAATTAAGCCTGTATCATGTTTGAAAAAAGAAAAATATTGAGGAAATAAAGTGAAATTAAAAATAGAAAATGAATAGAAAATCAACACTATAAACCCCACCCAAACTAGGTTTGCAAACACTATATTGGTTGGTGGAGAAATCAACTAAAAACACATGAAACAGGCTAAGAGATCTAAGTGTCAATGTGACTGGGATCAAATGACACTATGCTACTAGAAAGTGGTGTAGCAACAACAAAAAATTAGGGAGAAAAATCACTTCAAAAGGATAGGGATATGGGAGTGAAACCTAGGGAAAATAATGGGACCCTAAGGAAAATGACCAAACAAGGTTTAAGATGAAACTTTGGATGGAAAAAACCTATATTTGAAGATCTAAAACAGAAGGTACAAATCTAAAAAATATGGTTGAAATCTTTGCAAAAACTCAGTCTTCTTACTTAGCTAAAACTCCTCCTATAAAGGTGGAAGCGTACTAGAAACCCTAAGGGGCTAAATTCCACTTCGACAAGAAAAATAGAGTAGATCAAGGCCTAAGCAAGCTATGACAATGGTCAACCAACCAAGCAGATAGTTCTCGAAAAAAACCCATAAATAGATAAAAAAAAATCCCAAAAACCCTAAAATCGCAAATATTGACCTATTTAGGGGGATATTGCACTTTTTGGGCCATAAAGTGCGCTCTAGACCTCTAGATCACACTTTTGGGGAAGAAAAGTGTGATTTATGCTCCTCAATTCTCTGGTGGCAACTCTCGGAAAAATGTGTCGTATCTGTCATGGCTAGTTCCTGTGACCTGCGAAAATAACCAAAAAACTTATGAAAGTTAGAAATTTGACTAATCTAGGGTTAGAAAGCTACTAAACAAAATTAAGAGACTAAAAAAATGAAAACCCTAAGCTGAAAACTGAAGGTCACCCAAGTTTCTGAATCATAATTAAAAACGCAGTAGAGTCGACAATTTGTTATGTAGAATTCTTCTTAGCTGTGTACAAAAGGGAAGTACTTTAGGTTGTGGATGACAAACAACCCTAATAATAAAAATGGTTGTTAAATAGTGTATATCTATAGCAAGTGATAGAAACAAAGCCTACCAACGCCTTGATATATGCCACAGACATAGTTAAACAACAAAATGGAATAGTAAAATAAGAGAAAATAACCTCAATAATACAATGGAAACCAGATATATAAAGACTATATTTTATTAAATAACACCTATGCAGGGAACAAATAATGTTACCAGTCCCACTCTATTGGATGGGTTCTTGACTATCCTCAATGTCTTCATCTTCTATAGAGTCTCTCTCCTCTATAATCTTTAAAACCCAACAGACAAAATGTTTGAGCTCAATGAGAACTCAAATGAAAAAGAAGATGGTGTGCGACAATGATGATAATCAGAGCTACAACAGTGAGTGCAACAATGAAAATAATCAAAAGTGAAGAATGAATGGAAAACCCTTCTATTTATAACGAAATGTTAGGTTATCCTTGAATAATGAGCAATAATAAAATAGTATTAACCCCATTCTAGAATTAACTAGTTGGAATATTTTTGTTGGGTTGTGTTATATTCTTTTCACGACTAACCTACGTAGTGAACCGGGGGGTTAGAGGGGGGGTGGAGCCCCCCCTTCATGCATTGATTACACAGCGAGGGGGTCACAGGGGGGGCGGCAGCCCCCCTTGTTTGGGGGGTTTGAGGGGGGCGAGTAGCCCCCCGAGAAATTTTTTTTTTGGACCTTATATTAGGTTGGGTGAACCTACCTATGGTTTTCAGTCCATGGTTTTGGACGCGATGGTTTTCGGTCCATGGTATTGGATGCTTTGGCATGTATAAATATGTATTGTAACATTGAAAGGAACATAATGAGAAATCAAGCTGGTAGTCCCGTTTTTGGGATCCAGTGGGAAATATCTGTGTATATGTGTTTTATGTGTTATTCTCTCGCATTTTTATTTTTCCTGTGTTTTAGAATTCGTATGCAGGTAATTTCTGTACGGGGTTAAAACCTACATTTGGTATCAGAGCTATTTTGGCTTCAAGGGGACGCCTTTGTTGCTGAGGGGTTTCACTCAGGCTTGTGGTAGACCCTGTTCAGTGGGAGATCTACGAGATCGATTCTGGTGGTGAAAGAAGATGGCAAGCAGCGGAAAGATAGAGATTGAGAACTTCAATGGTCAGAGTTTTGAGTTGTGGAAACTCAAGATGGAGGATCTATTGGTGGATAAAGATCAGTGTATCACGGTAGATCCGGGTACTAAATCGACGGGAGTGACCAATGAAGAATGGAAGAAGTTGGATCAGAAGGCAAATAGCACAATATGATTGTGTGTCTCAGATTCAGTATTGTTGAATGTATCAGGGGCAGCTACGACGAAGGCTCTGTGGGACAAGTTAGGGACTTTTTACCAATCTAAGTCTCTGGTGAATAAACTATTCTTGTGGAAAAAGCTGTATAACCTGAGGATGAAAGATGGAGACTTGGTGACAAATCATTTGAATGCATTTAATATTGTGGTAAGTCAGTTATCATCTGTTGATATTAAAATTTCAGATGAAGATAAGTGCATCAATCTGTTGTGTTCTCTACCAGATTCGTGGGATAGTATGGTTATTGCAATAGGTAGCAATGCAACTGCTTTGCAGTTTGATGAAATAGTCTCAGCTTTGCTGACGGAGGAAATGAGAAGGAAAAATATGGACAGCCAGAATGGTGATGCTTTGTTTGTACGAGGACAGTCCCAGAATAGAAACACAAATAAGTCATCGAGTGGGAGATCTAAATCTAGAGGGAGATCTAAATCTCCAGGAAAACTTATAAAGGTGGTGTGTTGGAAATGCGGAAAGGAAGGGCACTTCAGAAGGGAGTGTAAATCTAAATCTCCTGATAAGGGAAAGGGATCTGATGATGCTCCTTCTACAGAGGTGAAAACCACCTCAGATGAAGGTGGGAATGTGTACTTGGCTTCTTCAAGTACACATGTAGATCATGAGGCATGGTTGATTGACTCAGGTGCATCCTTTCACTTCACTCCCCATAGAGAGTGGTTTTATGAGTATGAGAAATAT